>OU427009.1:5167168-5169668 GCA_911387935.1 Dolichovespula saxonica
TCAAGTCTTTGTTCGAGTGTTGGCGTTCTTAACCAAACCCATTGGGATTTTTCTGCGAAAAGGCAGATCGAAAAGTAGACTTAAAAAGAGAGAATAAAACAAAAAAAAACAAAAACAAAAAAAAAAAAAAGAAAGAAATATACATATATATATATATACATATACATATACATATATACGAGAAAGAAAAAAGAAAAAAAAAGGGAGAATACGAAAGAAAAAAAGAAAAAAAAAAAAGAAAGAAAGAAAGAAAGAAAGAAAGAAAATAAAGAAGGGCCAGCCGAAATCCAGTTTATTTCTTAAACTCCTTCGCCAGCTTCTTCTTCTTCTTCTTCTTCTTCTTCTTCTTCGCCGTCCTCTTCTCTCTCTCTCTCTCTCTCTCTCTCTCTCTCTCTCTCTCTCTCTCTTTAGAATCGTAAGGAAAGAGAGAAGAAACGGCACCACGTGGTATCCGCTTTGCCCAGCAAATATATCACGGAACGTATCAGAACTTAGTGTTAGTATTAAATATATATATATATATATATAATATATATATATATACATATATTATATATATATATGTATGTGTGTGTGTGTGTGTGTGTGTGAAAGGATGCGTCTTGTGCATCGTGCACGAAGAGGGCAACCAAGAGTGTATGCCTGTGTGTGTCTAGAATGTGTCCTTGGCTGAGGTGCGTTGACCTTCTCTCTCCCGTAGCACTCTGTGTTAGAGAGAGAGAGAGAGAGAGAGAGAGAGAGAGAGAGAGAGAGAGACTCCAGACTTAGAGAGGGTTAAACTTCTCTCTCCCCCTTTTCATCGACAGAACTTGGTCCTCCAGTCGACTTCTCTCTCTCTCTCTCTCTCTCTCTCTCTCTCTCTCTCTCTCTATGTATCTATCTATCTCTATCTCTCTCTATCTCGCTCGATATCTCGATCTTCTCGCGGATTTGAAAGATCAATCGGATTAGACCTAATCTCTCTCTCTCTCTCTCTCTCTCTCTCTCTAAGGGACATTAATTAATTCAATGGACTTACACGTAAACGTTTTAAATTACCAAAGCACCGATAAACCCCGTAATTTTATTTTATTGACGATAATCCATAGGGCAACGATATATAAAATTATTGTTCGTTCGCGACGTTCGATCTTATCGTTGATCTACCCTTCGGACTTTTCTTTATCCTATAACATAAAATTCAACGCAGCGTCGGTTTAACGAGATCGGAGTTTGAATTTTACAAATAAAAGAGCAGAAAAAAAAAAGAAAAGAAACGTCGTAAAAGATTGTTGACGGATGGTCGCTTAAATTAGGGTTTGCTTCTGCGTCAACAACGATCGATACGACGCGCGGTATCCCGACTAATTAGAATTTCTCTAATCGAATCGGATTCGCGATTGAGTGATACAATAACGTCCTCGATTACGTCGAGTATGAAATCGAACCGAAAAAAAAAAAAAAAAATACAATTCTATCGTTGGACGCCCACTGACTATACCAAATATTATTACGACGTACGTGTGTTATATTCGAACGGCAGGTGAACTCGTTGCGTGCGTTTCTTAAAGGACGGGGTTTTCGAAAGAAAGAAAGATGAAAAAAAAAAAGAAAAAAAAAAATCTGTTAAGAATAAGTAAAACCTTTTCGTAAAAGGAATATATTCCGCAACGGAAGAAACGCATCCTCTTCCTATCTCATTCCTCGTCTTCATAATCCACCTTGCTCCTTCCCTCCCCCTCCCTACCCCTCTCTCTCTCTATCTCTCTCTTCCTCTCCCACTCACTCATTCCTTGTCTCGCTTCCCACAGAAAGAACGGACGAAAGAAAGAAAGAGAGAGAGAGAGAGAGAGAGAGAGAGATAGATAGATAGAGAGAGATAGAGAGAGATGGAAAAAGAATCACGTGATACATTATTCATATAAAGAGAGCGGGACAGAGAAGCCCACACTCTCGGCTCGTTCGAATTCTCATCTTGTACTGGAACGTGCCGGTATATGTAACTCTTTTATGTATCCTAACGAAACGTATAATAATACTCGCTCGTCCCCCATACCATTAGAAAATTTTCGTCTAACCAGACTAACAAATATATATATATATATGTGTGTGTGTGTGTGTATTCCACGAACGAGGATCGACCTTGACGATTACGTACCGTTTTTATATAACGTTTAAATACATACCCGTAAAATATTTCCCAGTGTATTACAAAATAAAGTAAATAATATTCGTAGGACAAATATGGATTACGTAGAAGAACGTTCGAATGTAATGGACGAAACGACGAAGAATCCTTTACGCGATTACGATTATATCGATAGATTCGATTTGATCGATAAACGGATAGATATATTTAAGAATAAATCCCGAAGGAAAGGCAAGCGCGCGCACGCACGCACACATGCGCACGGACTAACCACACACTTGGAGGACACTGTGCTTCCTACGATATTTTCATCTACGACTGAAACTTATTGTTAGAAAGAGAGAGAGAAATATAATATTATAATATATAAGT
>OU427009.1:5182168-5192168 GCA_911387935.1 Dolichovespula saxonica
AAAATATGTATCACTCACTTGGCTTTTCTTTTCATGATCGATGATGAAAGTATAAAAAAAAAAAAAAAAAGAAAAGAAAACTCGTCCTTCTTTTTTAATTAAAAAAGAAAAAAAAAAAAAAAAAAAACCAAAGACAAAAAGCTTGACGAACTTCAACGTTTTTTTAATGTTAACAAACGAGTTGAATATTTGTTAAATATATATATTTAACAAATTATATACATTTGTTACGTATATTCACACACACACACACACACACACACACGTATATATATATGCACCAAAAGTTTTTAAAGTTTTTAAAGTTTCTCTAACGGGTGCCTAAGCAAGACTGAGATAGACCTTCTTCTTCGTTTGCTCCCTCACGTGGCGGGGGGGGTCCCGGACGTCTTATGTTAGTTTTATTTTTGGTCGATGGATTTAACCATGAACCTACCCCATGGACGGGTTCCCCAACACGTGACAAGTCTTAACCATAATCATCTTAAAGCTACAAATAATTTCGAGCAATATCCAAAAAACGAAAAAAAAAAAAAAAAAAAAAAAAAAAAAAAAAAAAAAACAGAAAAAAAGAACGATCCGATCCGTGAGAAGGAGAAGGAGGAAAAGGAGGAGAGGGGAAGAAAAAAAATATGTATATTTTGTTTACATAAAAAAAAAAAAATAAAAATAAAATGGACGAGTAAGGAAGAAAAAAAAAAAGGCAATAAAATAAAATAAAATAAAAGTGATAGCACCTGCGTTTCGTCATTTGTCCTGATCGTGTGTGTTGAAGTGGGGGGGGGAGGCGAAGGGTTGTGAAGACGTAATCGATACGTACCTGTAACATAAAATAAAAAAAAAAAAAATGAATTATACTATTAGGTCATTGTCAAAGTATACTCGCTACTTAAAAAAAAAATATCTATATATATGTGTGTGTGTGTGTGTGTGTGTATATATGTGCAAAGGTGAAATACACCTGAGTACAGTAGAGTAACATTATCATCATCATCATCATCATCATTATTATTATTATTATTATCATTGAAGTTATCTTAATGATCGTCTAAGACGATGATTGCTTTAACTATAATCTTAAGGCGATTAACGTTTCTACCCGCATCACGTCGATTATGGTTGCAATTGGCGATGAGAGTACAAAGAAAGGAATCTTGTACACAAACCGCGTAATAGTGTACGTTCACATAAGCGTGCACGTTCTCGTGCGCGTGTTCGTGTGTGTTTGTTTGTGTGTGTTTGTGTGAGAGAGAGAGAGAGAGAGAGAGAGAGATGGAGTGAAAAAAAAAAAATTTAGGATAATGAAACGAACGTGGTGCTTCGAATTATCGATTACACGAAAGTTTTCGATTCGAATAAATCGCGATGGTTATCCTTAGAATGAATTTTTCTTTGTTCGTTCGTTCGTTCGTTTGTTTGTTTGTTTGTTTGTTTGTTTCTCTCTCTCTCTCTCTCGATTTAACGACGAACGAGAACGTTGATACGTATCGTCGGAGACGCGTCGTCACTTTTTGCTTAACATTTCGATTTTTACGGGACGGACAATGATGAATTAGGCTATCCCCCCATTCATACTAATTAGGTACAACGATCACGAGTACGTAAAGGTTGGTATATATAAAAAAAATAAAAAAAAAAAAAAAAAAAGAAAAAAGAACAGAAAAGAAAAAAAAGGGCCTTCTTCACTTCCTGCGACCGTCCTATTTGGGTTGCTGGCCCGTTCCACGTCGGAAAGTCGATCCGATCCGATCCGATCCGATCCGATCCGATCCGATCCGATCCGATCCTATCGGGTAACGCGACCTTGAGACGCGAGGCTAATCTCGCATTTTTTTTTTTTTTTTTTTTTTTTTTTTTTTTTTTTTTAAATCGACCAAAGCGTTCGGTAGTAAAGACAATTTTTTACTTTTAACTCGGGACGAACGAAACGTCCTGGACTTTTTTTTGATAAAGGGTGGGATTCGAGGGGGTGGGAGGGGATGTGGTGGATCGCTAGGGGTGGCTCAGTCGAGAGTACGAGGAGAGAAAAAAAAATTAAGAGGGCTGAAGTTTCTTCTCTCTCTCTCTCTCTCTCTCTCTCTCTCTCTCTCTCTCTCTCTCTCTCTCTTACACACTCAATCTCTCTGTTTCTTTTTCTCGAACGAGAGTGAGAGGGTGAAGAAGAAGAAGAAAAAAAAAAAAAAATTCGTAACCAACTTTGAAGTGTTCCCTCTCTCTCTCTCTCTCTCTCTCTTCAAGAGAACCCTTTTTTATTATTTTTCTTTCTCTCTTTTTCCTTCTTCTTTTTATTTCCTTCTTCTTTTTTTCCTTCCCTTCGCCAGAACCCTAATTTTCGGCGAGTACTCGGAAATTAACCTAACTTCTAAGGTCACCAACACCAATTAAATTGTCTGCGCGTAGTGCCCGTCTGCCTAAATGCGTGTAAATTAATTCTCCCTCCCTCCCTCCCTTTTTTTTTCCTATTTTTTATTTTTTATTTTTTTTTCATTTCATTTCATTTATTTTTTTTTTGTTTTAGCGATCGAAATTAGATAATCACTAATTAGTACGATTTTAATAATTTCTAAAGGAATTTTATTTTTTGATGGTCTCCGTTCGGATTTCTAACATTTAATTGTTAGATTTTTTTTGTTTTTTTTTTTGTTTTGTTTTGTTTTGTTTTCATAGCAAAGTAAGTTAATTAGGCGTTCGGTGTAATTATTAATTAAGCGACGGGAAAGTTAATGACCGAATTTTCTAAAATTAATCATAGCATTCGTGTAATTATATCGTTCTTTTTCTTTCTTATCTTCTCTTTTCTTTTCTTTTCTTTTCTTTTTTTTTTCTTTTCTTTTTTTTGGTCGATAAAAATTAATCGACGCCATAAAAAAGCCATTAGAAGGAACAACAAGACAAATAAACTAAATTTAAATAAAATAAACTGAACTAAAATAAAATAAAATAAAATAAAATGAAATGAAATGAAATGAAATGAAATGAAATAAATGAAATGATTGAAAACGATCGTGCCGCGTTGTAATCCATCCTTCGGAATGAACTAAACGAAGTGAAATAAATGAAGTAAAATAAAGTTGAAATTAAATCGAATAAATGAAACATAGTTAAAATAAAACAGAATGAAATGAAATAAAATGAAATAAAATAAAATGAAATAAATTAAATTAAAATAAATAAAACAAATTTAAAACAAAATAAAATGGATTAAAATAAAATAAATTAAAACAAATAAAACAACGTTAAAATAAAATAAAATAAAATAAAATGAAATAAAATGAAATAAAATAAATTAAAATAAAATAAAATAAAATAAAATAAAATAAAATAAAATAAAAACAAAGTAAATTCGATAGAAACGTACCGGTAGACTTATTGATCGCTACGAATTAAGAATCAACCACATACAACGCCTCGAGCGATATATATATATATATATATATATATATATATATCATATCAAGGTGTTTTCGAAACTGCAGCTGCAAGAAAAATCGAAGACAGAGAAAGAGAGAGAGAGAGAGAGAGAGAGAGAGAGAATCGTCCTTGACTCCTTCTTTATTCGAGTCCTAGGAGAGTTTCACGATAATCGTCATCTAACTCAATGTCAGCTGCTTCCAGGTTCTCCGCTAAGGAAAGGCTACCATAAACACTCCTACTATTTCACCTTCTACCTCTCCCTCTCCCTCTCCCACCCTCTCCCACCATCCCTCACTCTCTCTCTCTCTCTCTCTCTCTCTCTCTTTAAGTATGTAGCCTTTGTGCTAACGTTTGCGTTTACTCTCTAGCCTTGTGCCTAATGACAACGTCGGCGAAACTAGAGAAAGAAAGAAAGAAAGAAAGAAGGATAGAAATAAAACACAGAGAGAGAGAGAGAGAGAGAGAGAGAGAGAGATCTTGTTTCTTCTGGCAACTTTGCAAATCCATTTCTGAATCATCATCATCATCGTCGTAGTCGTCGTCATCATCATCATCATTATCAACATTATCATCATCATCATCATCATTATTATCATTATTATTATCATCATCAGCAGCATCATCCTCGTCGTCATCAGCAACAACACTATCATCAACGTTATCGATCAACGTCGTTAATAGTCGTCATCGAGTTTCTTTTAAGATTACTCCATCCTAACGATTTCAACGATCTTCCAATGTTATCTATTATCTCTTTTTAATTTTGTTTACGATCCGAGAGACAAATTGATGTTGATTAATCGTAAATAACAACGTCCGTCCTAATCGTCATCGACATCGTCATCGTCATCGTCGTCATCGTCATCGTCATCGTCATCGTCGATAGAAATCCGTTCGTACTTTTCGTGTCAACGAAAAAAAAAAAAAAAAAAAAAAAAAAAAAATAATAATTTCGAAAATAAAAGAACGTAAAACGAAGTCGTAACTATTAACAATTCAGATTTAATTATTTATTAGACGACAATAATTTTTCGTGTGTGCATTGACGAGGAGAGGAAAAAAAGGAAAACAAAAAAAGAACGTAAAAAAAAGAGGAGGAAAAAAAAAGAAAAAAAAAAAAAAAAAAAGAAAAAACGTCGTAGTAACCGTCACGAAACGATTCCCCCAAGGTTCCCTCTCGATTATGCAAACAAGTATGCACCTTCTGCACCGGTTCGCGTGTATATGCACTACGCGTGCCGGTTTACATCGTACGTTGTAAAACTATTATGTAAAAATGGCCTTGGACCAGTACAGAACTTCGATTCTCAATACCACTCTCTCGTTTCATTTTTATTATTTTTTTCTTTCTTTCTTTCTTTCTTTCTTTCTTTCTTTCTTTTTTTTCTTTGCTTTTTTCACTCTCTCCTCCTCTTTCCCTTTCTTTCTTTCCCTCTTTCCCTCTTTCCTCCATTTTTTTTCCTCCTTCGTTTATCTTCCTCCGTTTTTTATTTTTTTTTATTTTTTTTTTTTTTTTTTTTTTTTTACTATTTTCCATCCTTCCTCTCGTTTAGACCAATCAGGGAGGCCTTGGGATTCGTCATTGACGCCATTTTTTCCCGTCTCTGAGAGAGAGACAATTCTACGTCCACAATTTCGTCCATCTTTTTTTTTTCGTTCCTTCATATCGTACATTTTTTTTTTTTTTTTCAAATTAAAATCCTTCTTCGACCTCTCGCGATCGTTCGTTCTATCCAAAATTGAAAAAAGAAAAAAAAAATTCAAAAGCTCCACCCTCTCGTCCGCCATTTTCTCGTCATTTCGGTCGTTTTAATTTTCTCAAAAAAAAAAAAAAAAAAAAAGAAATTACAGGAAAGAGAAAAGTCTTCCTTTGTCTCGAGGGGTTGAAAAGATATATTTCTGTCTTAAAATTAGGGACCCGTCTGGAGGGGGCTGAGGGGGGGTGGGGCGGGTAGGAGTCAGGTGAAGGGGGATGAAGAAAAGGAAAAAAGAAAATGAAAGAAAGAATGAAACGAAGAGGAAATAGAGGAGAGAGAAGAAAATCGTTAAATTATTCAAGGACGTCGCTAGAAAAGGTGAGATCGTCCATGCCATTCGTAAAAATCACCCTCGGAAGGTATAACTCGTCTTTCTCGTTTTTTTTTTTTTTTTCTTTTTTTTTTCTCTTTCCCTTTCGCCACTTCCTCTCATTTTTTCTCTCTCTCCTTCTTCTTCTTCTTCTTCTTCCTTTTCCTCTTCCTCTTCCTCCTCCTCCTGCACCTCCTCATCGTCTTCTTCTTCGTCTTCTTGGAAACACCCCATCGAGACCATAAATATGTAAATACGTGGCTCTACAGGCGACTTTTCGAGGCGTTAGCCAGAATACACACATGTGTGTGTGTGTGTGTGTGTGTGTGTGTGTGTGTGTGTGTGTGTGTGTATTGTATATATGTGCATGTACATAAAAGTGGAATAATAATTTATGATAATTTTTTTTATCCTCTAATTCGTACGAGGGCATATTATCATAATGGTCGTAATCACGTTCGAGAATACGGCCGAATATCCATTTCACGTGTACAAACAATTCGACAATAATTATCATATTGTTCGTGACGATATATTGTATACGCGCTGGAAAAAAAAAAAAATAAAAAAAAAAATAAAAAAAAAATAAAACAAAAAAAAAGAAATGGAATGGAATATCTCGTTGCCTTGATTTCTCTCTCTCTCTCTCTCTCTCTCTCTCTCTCTCTCTCTCTCTCTCTTTTTTTTTTCCTTTTCAATTTATTTATTGCACCAATCGAAAATGGCGTAGAACGGTTAACGAACTCTATCTTGGATCCCCGTTCAGTATTAAATTTTTCACAAACGAATTTAAATGAATTTTATCCAATTACTGACCGTGCAATGTCGTTTAGTAAATATACATAACATAAGCACTAATACATGCAAACACACACACACACACACACACACACACATATATATATATTAGGTCGTATCGTGAACGCGAAATTGGAAAACAATACCCGATCAAATGAAATATATAATATACATATGTACGAGCATTCGATAAAAGCAACCTTTTGTGTGTGTGTGCGCGCGCGCGTTCGATATATTTATTCGGAATGATGTTTAACAAATCGAGAAACAAAAAAAAAAAAAAAGAAAGAAAAACAAAAAAGTAAAACGAAATAAAATTAAAAAACGACGAACGAAAGTAGCGTCGTCGTAATCGCTTAATGCAAAGTTTTTCGAATTCGGTTAATTTCGTTTTGTAAAGAAACAAAAAGTGAAAAAAGAGAGGGAAGAAATAAAAGAAAACGGAAATAAAATCGAACCTCGACTATAAGTGCCTCTTAGTTTCTTCTCGTTGCTTGGATATTTTCTGTTTTTTTTTTTTTTTGTTTTGTTTTTTTTTCTCTATTTTTTTTTTTTTTTTTTTTTTTTTTTTTATCCGTATGCATTACGTGACTCGTCCCACTGTCGGCCGACAGTTAATTTTCATGAAATGTCACGAAACCTCGGGCGTCGATGAGTTGCGGAATGGTATCCGCATTGAAAAATAAACAGAAAAAAATAATAATAATAATAAATTAAAAAAAAAAAAAAAAACGTAAAAGAAAAGGAAGAAGAAGAAATTAAACCTCGACGTGAAGTCTTTCAATCTTCTTCCTCCTCTTTAATATCGTCCTGTATATAATTTATCGGTATCGATAATTTTCAATGACGACGATTATGAAAAATCACGGGAGTTGGGGGGAAAAAAAAAAAGAAAGAAAAAATTAATAAAAAAAAAAAAAAAAAAAAAATGGAATCAACGAACTCGAACGATACTTCCCTGTTTTCTTTTCTTTTCTTCTGTTTTTATTTCCCCCCCCCCCCACATTTTTCAAAGTTTTCACTGCAAAGTTCGTGAGATTTTAACAACTGCCAATGATAATGATCGTTCTCACTCTCTCTCTCTCTCTCTCTGTCTGTCTGTCTGTCTGTCTCTCTTTGTATCTATCTATCTATCTCTCTTTTTCTAACGAAAGAAACGAGACGAATGCAGAATCACTGGCATATCCGCAAAGACGTCACGACGATCATTCCCAATGAGAAAACGACTATAGCAATCTCTTTCTTACGTTTCGATTACTTCTTCTTCTTTGTCTTTCATCACGTTCGTATATACGTGTGTGTGTGTGTGTGTGCGTGCGCGCGCGCGCGTGTGCGTGTGTTAACCTCGACGTTGTAACAGTAAAAGCGTTCCAAGGCGACATTTTTCTATGGAAAAGTCGATTCCATCGAAAAGAACTGACGAAAGGGGGGAGGAGGTGGCGAGGAGGGTGAGGAGTCGGGTGTGGTTGTGGGAGGAGGATAAAAACGTGAAGTGATTTTACAAAAAAAAAAAAAAAAAAAAAAAGAAGAAAGATGTTTCACGCCAAACTATCGCGATCTATCCACTATCTATACATCTAATCATTTTCTAACAAATATAATTATCTTTCATTATATATTATATATACAAACATATATAAATTCATTGTGTGTATAAACATATACAAATTTGTCGTAATAAATAAATCTTTTATCGTTCATAATGAATAATAAAAAAACAATAAATAAATAAATAAATAAATAAATAAATAAATAAATAAATAAATAAATAAACTGGAAATGTAAATCTAAGCTTCCAACATATAATTAGAGAAAAATTGAATAGGGATAGAAAAAAGTCGTCTATTTTTTTTTCCCTGAGATAATAGTCCAACCTATCTATTTTATTACATTGGTAATAGTATATATATATATATATATATATATATATATATATATATATATATATATATATATTTATATCAGTGTACGTTATACCACGATACACGTGCCTGGAGGATGTAACAGTAAAAACGTCGTAAGCGTGACAATCGAGTGACTCTATCAGAAGTACTAACGAGACGTCTCCCTCTCTCTCTCTCTCTCTCTCTCTCTCTCTCTCTCTCTCTCTCTCTCTCTCTCTCCCTCCCTCTCTCTTTCTCTCTCTCTTCCGATCGGAAATGCCTAAAACGAGTTGATGCGACGAATCGAAATGACGATAACGGTATTCGATTTCTATTTCCGACTGGGACATTCAGAAAAACGTTTTTGTCATTTGACGAATTTTAAAATCTTGGAAAAAAAAAAAAAGAAAAGAAATCTCTCTCCCCTCTTACCTTTTCCTTCTTCACGAATCATTCTTTTTTTTTTCGAACTATAATCAATCGATCGATCAATTAATCGTTAAAAATAAAAAATAACATTGAACGTTCGAGTACAAACGTTTCAATGTTGAATACACGTGTACGTGTGTACGTGTCTGTGTCTGTGTCTGTGTCTGTGTCTGTGTGTGTGTGTGTGTGTGTGTGTGTGTGTGTGTGTGTGTGTGTGTGTGTGTGTGTGTGTGTGTGTGTGTGTGTGTATTAATTAATTTCTAGATTTTCTAATCGCTCGAAACAAAGTTGTTATACATACTTGCGTGTATACGGTTATGTACGTGTATATATATATATATATATATATATATATGTATGTATGTATGTATGTATGTATTGAATTTAGTTAGTTCTTAATAAGAGCACGTCGAAGCTTTCGCTTAGAGTTTCGAGAGAGGATTAGCCTTTATGGTGATCTATGTAAACTCGACAGAAACGTAGAACCCCACGCACGAGGGTGTGGCTTTTAGTAAGCAACCCGACGGGACTTAGACGTAAACACGCTTTACATTTACATTTATATACATTTACATACATATATATATACACACACACACACACACACACATAAATGTGTGTATGTGTGTGTGTGTGTGCGTATAGATTATATAAAGTGAAAGTTAGTATAATCATTGTTCAATATTAAATCATATATGGAAATTTAACAAACAATTAGAAATAAGAACGTAAAGGACACTTGTTTATTTTTTTTTCCTTCTGTTTTATTATTTTTTTTTTTTTTTGAGTAATTATTTAATTTGAACGAGAAAAGAAAATCTCTTTCTCTCTCTCTCTCTCTCTTTCTTGGTCTACTATGGTGGTCGTTCGTCTATGTTCCTACTCTTATTTCGTAGCGCGAATGAATGGGGGGGGAAGGGGTCTCTATGGCTTTTCGAGCCATATGGCGTTCGCGTCATTCATTGTTCACGTGTCAAGAGAGGCCCCGATCGAGAGCAACGGATATACGACGAGCATGAACGCCTCCAGGGTGGAATGATCCACGACCATCCTAAAAACGCCTCGTCTTCTCTTCATCAATCTCATGTTTTTTATTCATCGATCATCATTTTATTGTCGATCGTTAGTTAGTTTTAATTCTTCGCGAAGCTCGAGCGATCTGCCAAAACTTTTCCTTGTGACATTTTTTTCCCTACGTTACGAACTCTTCGTATCGTCGTCGGGCCCAAAATCGGGCCCAAAAACGTAACAATTCTTAAACGTTTCTATCACGACATCAATGTCTCCGTCAAACATAAAATATTCTTTTCTACGATAGCAAGGCCCAAAACTTAGAACCATTTCAAATCGTTCGCGTTATTTCGAATTTTATCCAAAAAAAAAGAAATATCACAACGATTTCCATTCGA
>OU427009.1:5197168-5199668 GCA_911387935.1 Dolichovespula saxonica
AAGGGGAGAGATGGAGTTCCTTGGTGTGCCAAGGGTGATGATAGAAGAAGTTGTTGCCGTAGTGTTAGTGCGAGCGAATAGATCGGTGTGAGTCGGTTGGTTGGTTGGCTGGTTGGTTGGCTGGTTGGCTGGTTGGTTGGTTGGTTGGTTGGTTGGTTGGTTGGTTGGTTGGTTGGGCAAGGG
Organism: Dolichovespula saxonica; assembly: GCA_911387935.1. Lineage (NCBI taxonomy): Eukaryota > Metazoa > Arthropoda > Insecta > Hymenoptera > Vespidae > Dolichovespula > Dolichovespula saxonica. The sequence continues at coordinate 5,197,352 of OU427009.1, forward strand.
CCTGGTGGTGCGCTGGGGTTGTGGAAGAGTAGTGGGGTGGATAGAGGCTAGAGGGTGGGCTTGGGGGATAGGAGGAGGGGGAGAGGATGGTCGGGAGTTAGGTTGGTAGGTTCTCGAGGTGTGGAGGAGGGTGTAGAGAGGGGGTGGGGAGGGGTTGGTGGAGGGGGTTGGACGGTTGGAGGGTAGACATATCGACCAGAGAGACCAGGAACGGTATTGTGGGATTCATGGAGAAGAGCGAGGGTGTAGAAAGAGAGGGGAGAGAGAGGGGGGGTGGGTAGGGGGGTGAAACGGGAGGGGTGGTTCAGCTTGACGGTGGTGGCGACGGCGACGGCGACGGCCGAAGGGGGTGGAAAGGGGATTGGATCGTGAGAAGAGAAGGGTAGGTTGTGGAACGAAAGAAGACGAGAGTCGTGGAACGAAGGGGTGGTGGGGTGGTTAAGGGGGTAAAAAAAAATAGAGGAGGTGGAGGAGGTGGAGGGGGGAGAAGTACCCTCGAGGCTCTACGTGCGCTACTTCGCTTCTCTGGCACAAGGGTGCACGAGATAGAGATAGAGATAGGAGCGATAGAGATAGATAGATAGAGAGAGAGAGAGAGAGAGAGAGAGAGAGAGAGAGAGAGAGAGAGAGAGAGAGAGAGAGAGATGATGCCTTTTCTACTACTGCCACGTAGACTCGACCCCCCCGTTTTTATTCCCACCAACCCCCGCGGCGACCTAGAAGCATTTTTTTTCTTTTCTTTCTTTTTTTTTTTTTTTTTTTTTTACCACCTTGGAACGAACGCGGATGAACGTGGGCCTCCGAAAGATGATTGTACGTCCTCCTTTCTTTCTTTCTTTCTTTCTTTCTTTCTTTCTTTTTTTCTTTCTCTTTTTTTTCCCTACTTCTTCCTTCGTTCTCTCTCTTTTTCGTTGTTTTTTTTTTTTGTTTCTTTTTTCTTTTTTCTTTCGTAATTTTCGTCCCGTTTTCGTTCGGTTTTGTTTCCTACGTCCGATTGAAATTGAACATCGTTGAAAGGGATGGTGGTGAGAGGTTAGGATAGATGGGGGGGGTAGGTCGGTCGGTCGGGGATCTGGCGAGGGGGATGTTTCTATTTTTTCATTCCTATTTTTTTTTTTTTTTTGTTGTTTTCATTCTCGTCGAAACATAGACATCCAGGGTTCGCAGTTTCAAATTTCGATATGACGGTGTTCTTCCCCCTTTTTCAATATTTTTTTCGGTTTGTTTCTCGTTTTTTTTTTTCTTCTTTTTTTTTTTTTCTTTTCTTTTTCTATTTCGTTTTAATGGTATTTCGTGAAATCGTTGGAGGTCAGCTGACTGGCCGTGCTGGTTTGACTCTTAACAGCTTGTCCTCGTTCAAGAAGAGTGGATGCGACCAGGAGGGTGAGGGCGGAGAGGAGGGGGGAGGCAAAGAAGGGGGTGAAAAGCAAAGAGGGATAACTTTACTCTTTCCCTAAATACCTGCCTATATAACATTTCCATATTTCAACGCTGGCGCTCCCTCGCAAATACCTCCAGACTTTATTTCTCATCTCGTCTCCCCTCCCTCCCTTCCTCCCTCCCTCCCTCTCTCCCTCTCCCTCTCTCTCTCTTTTCCCCTCCCTCTTGATCTCGATATAACAGGTACTTCGAGATTCTGCCGGCTACGAAATTGTAGAATTCGTTTCGAGAAATGTCTCGTTGAGAGGCGAAGTGGTAGCTTGCACTTCTTTTTCTTTCTTTCTTTCTTTTTTTTTTTTTTTTTCGTCGATGGCGACGCGAGAGAAAAGATAATTAATAAGGGAGGAAAAAGAGATTAAAGCGTCGATTAAAAAAAAAGAAAGAAAGAAAAAAAAAGGAACAACGATTGATCGTTGATCGATCGATCGATCAATGTGCAATGACGAGACGTGTCACTGATTAAAAAAAAAAAAAAAAAAAAAAAAAAAAGAAAAAAAATACAACAGCAATAATAATTACAACGACGATGACGATGACGATGATCCTAAATTAATTACTGCGAATCCTTAGATAAAATTCTAAATGATACGTGTCGATTAGTATACCCGAACGATTTTTTAAGATCGATTTCGAAACAATACCGTCGCAATTTGTCGTTCGTCGAAAGAAACTGATAGAAAAGAAAAGAAAAAAAAAAAAAAAAAAAAAAAAAAACAAAAAAAATGAAGAATAAGAAGAAGATAATGGGGAAATCAATTGGTCGATCGTGGCCGAACAAACAAACGAAAAGGAAAAATCAAAAAGAAAAGGAAAGGAAAGAGAGCAAATAAAAAATGAGAGGACTACAACAGCGCTAATAAAATGGTTGTGTATCTCT
>OU427009.1:5202168-5222168 GCA_911387935.1 Dolichovespula saxonica
ACAGGCACGACGTGAAAATTCAATTTGTCTTTCCCTTTGAAGCGTCAGGTTTCCATGACGGAAACACCATAGCGTTTCGTTCTTACCCTCCTTTTCTCTTACTTCATTCTCTTCCTTTAATCCCTTTTATGTGTTATTCTGACACATACTACGGATACAAAAATATATATATATATATATATAAATGTGTGTGCGCGCGCGTGTGTGTGTGTGTGTGTATAAACGATAATTAACAATCAACGTTATCGTATTAAAAATAAAAATCAAATGAATGAATGAATGAATTAATTAATTAATTAAAAAAAATATATATATATGTGGGTGTATAGGTGTGAATTTATATATGTCTGAGTAAGTGTAATGAACGAACAAAAAAAAATACATACACACACACACACACACATATATGTACATACTTGTATTTTTATATACATATAACTTACGTATAGGTAGTACACGTTTCAATAATAATAATAACATCAAAAAAAAAAAAAAAAAAAAAAAAAAAGAAAAAAAGAAAGAAATAATAAATAATATATTTGTCGAAGCATGTATCACTTCTCGAATAGTCGTTGAGTCGGAGTCGATTTCGATTCGAGTTTCGCTTTTTTTTTTTCTTTTCCTTCCTTTTTTATTTTTTATTTTTTTTTTTTTCTTTCTTTCTTTCTTTCTCGATTGTATCCAATTTCTCGTGTGACGTTTCCTCCAGCTGTTCCCTGTTAATGCCTCGAACAGGTCCCTGGACATATTACGATATCGCGATCGAGGGACGCGATATATAATTGTGCAAAAGAAGAGTTCTTCTGAGCAGCTGCTCAGGACGTCCAACAGATCGTCGTATCGATGGTTTAACGAAAAATAAGAAGAAGAAGAAGATGAAGAAGGAAGGAGTCTGAAAGAGAAGAACTCATTTCTTCTCTCTCAATCACTCGTACTTCTCTCTCTTCTCATCTATCTATCTGTCTCTCTTTCTCGCACATTACCGATTATAATTTCACTGGGTGCGGAATGTAAGGAGTGTGCCCTGTATAAATAATTCCAAGACCCAATAAACGTCTTAAGAGATCGTTTAAGATCGCGGGGCTCGTGCGCCGTAGAAAAGACGTACGATTTCCACTTCTTCTTTCTTTTTTTTTTCTTTTTTTTTTTTTGCTATCGCTGTCGTCTTCGTTGTCGTCTTTGTTGTTTTCTCCCCTTTTTTTCTTTGCTCTTCTCTTCGCTTTCATTTTTTTTTTTTCTTTGTCTTTTTTTTTTTTGTCTTCGGCACAAATTTATATCCTACCCAATGCGGGTATATAATCGGTCCGATGCACGTGTACACAAATTATATATATATATGTGTGTGTGTGTATAAACGTTATGGGGTTAAAACGAGACAGAACGATACGATGGTGTCTCTCTCTCTCTCTCTCTCTCTCTCTCTCTCTGTCTTACTGTCTCTTTCTCAGGGCCTGTCGTATAATCGACTTAATTTATTGGGCGCACACGACTTTATACACTCGCCGTCCTGTTTGATTTAACGAGACGTTAATTAAACTAACGTGTCGCGTGTCCTCATATATTTTATCGATTAGAATGCACTTATCATTATCATTATCATCGTCGTCATTACTATTATTATTATTATTATTATTATTATTATTTTTTTTTGTCTCGGTAATCCGTCCTAAAATTCACCTGGCCAATCAATTCTTTTAATTCTCTTACTCATTCCCTCCTTTCATTTTTATTTATCGTAAGAAAAAGAAACGCTGACGCTCGTGGAATGCGCGTTTTATACGGGGATCGATCGAGGTTTTTAATCTGTCATCGATCGTCAATCTCGGATCGATCATATTTGGCGAACGACATTCTTTTTCTTTCGCTTTCGAAATGCAAATGTGACTCTCGAGCGCGCGCGCGTGTGTCGCCTCTTATTTCTTTTTTTTTTTTTTTTTTTTCTTTTTCTTTTTCTTCCTTCGTCTTCTTCATCTTTTCGACACCTCGCGTAAATTAAAAGAATATTTCATCGGGATTAACTCGACGTACGGGGAATACATTAATATTCCAATGAAGTTTCGCATCGAATTACTGCTACGAAATAGCGATTTGATTTTTGCTTTATTTCGAGTAAAAAGAAAGAAAAAAATCGAATGAAATTTTCCCACACACGTTTCACGCGACTCGCGTGAAAATCGCGAGGCGTATCGTTTGCTAATTAGTATAGTTCGTCGATCGTAAAGGAAATAAAACGACAATGACACAATTAATATATCGTTTCTGTTTTTCTTTTTTTTTTTTTCCTTTTTTTTTTCTTTTATTTTATTTTTTTTCTTTTTTTTTTTTTTCTCGTACCTTCCTTTCGAAACCCTTCCAGTTCGATCGCGCAATTCCATCGAAAATGAAGGATTGGAAATCTGCGGAAACCTCTCAAGTATTAATTGGGTTTACTACGCGTCGAAGATAAAATTCCCTCCCCTCCCAACCCCTCCCAACCCCTCCCGATATCACGGAAAGCGATACACGTACTCGAACTTAACGTTTTTCTATTCCGCGCGTAATTTCGACAAAACCAACGATTTATTCGTAACCGATTTTTCTCAACTGATCCACGATCACAGTACCCCAAATAAAACCCAAATAAAACCCAAATAAAACCCAAACATACGTTTATAATATACCTACGATATCTGTGAAAACGCGTACGGGGTTATTTAACGAAAACACGCCCATGCAACGCACGATCTTAACGAGATTTGATAGGTTGATAACGAAGAACAAAGAAAAAAAAAAAGGAAAAGGAATGAAAAGATAATATAAAAAAAAAAAAAAAAAAAAAAAATTTTATCGCAAGTCTCATTGCAATTTTGTCCTTTTCTTTTCTGCGTTCTTTCCTTTTTCTTTCTTTTTTTTTTTTTTTCTTTTTTCCCTTAATAATAGTTTCCACAATTTCCACGAAGGTAATAAAGATCGAGAGACGTTTTATGGTTTTATGCGTAACAAGTTATGTTATCTCTCTCTCTCTCTCTCTCTCGTTCTCTCTCGTTCTCTCTCGTTCTCTCTGTCTCTCTCATTCTTTGTGGCTGCTGCCACTCCTCTTCGCGTCTTTTCTTGCGTGGCCTACGTTCGACGAGTTGCGTAAGCGTGCACGCCACACTCGTTTTTCTTTGTGCGGCACGTGCTAACAGCTGACGCTGTCGATCGGACCTCGTCTTTCCGTTATTGTTCCTCCACCACCACCAACACCAACATCCAACATCCAACATCCAACACCACCACCATCACCAACACCAACACCACCTCCTGTGCTCTTAATCCTCATCCTCCATCGCTCGAGGAACCAAAGGACTACATTTCTTTTGTGTAATCTTCTTCTTCTCACCGTCCATTTCTTTCCGGTTTCTTCGGGAAAGATAACGCAGAAAAGAAGAAGAAGAAATAAAAGAGAGAGGAAAAATGAATGAAATTATGGAATTCGTTACCAATAAAATTCCATCGATCGAGAATTAATCCTTCCTATCGATCCTAAATATTCGTTTATGCGATTCCGATATCGATCAATTTCGATCGTTATTCTTCAATGCACTTATATACCGATGTAACATTTAAATTTAACAACAAACATATATATATATATATATATATATATATATATATATATGTGTGTGTATATATGATTACTTCACGTTATATACTCTCGTAATGTATGCATTGCTTACCGTACAAGTATTGTACCGTATAACACAACAGGAAGGATGTGGTTTATTAATGGATTTAACAGATTGCTGATACGACAGTCTTTTCGAGTCTGATTAAATTGGGATGACTAACGTTAGGAAAAAAAAAAAAAAAAAAAAAAAAAACAAAAATATATATAATGATACGTGTATAAATATAAATAGTAAGATGTTAAGGATCTTAACCAATTAATACGTGATAAATTTTGAAATTTCAAGAGAGAAAAAAAAAAAAAAAAAAACATTTTCTCTAACGCGATAACGATAACGATCGGTCCGGTACAGTTATATATACTTCCGTTGATATACATATAATTGTACGCGTGTGTGTGTGTGCGTGTGCGTGCCTGTGTGTGTGTGTGTGTGTGTTTGCGTATGCGCGTAAATGCGTGTAAATGTCCGGATACGTTCGGGTCATAATGATTAAAACTAATCCGCATGTTGGTAGATAAGATAGCCGTGGGCCCCCTCCCCCTTTCCCACCCGGTATATGAATGACGTCAAATCGCGTTAACGTTTGAGAAAACGTTATAAACGGGATACGTAGTCGTCAAGGATGATCAGATGTGCCGTAGATACGTCACTTTTGACGTCTTACTCGTCGTCTACGTGCGTAAGAAAGAGACACTGATAGATATACAGATATAGATAGATAGAGAGAGAGAGAGAGAGAGAGAGAGAGAGAGAGAGAGAGAGAGAGAGAACGATTAAAAAGGAAAGGTCATTTCCATGGACGTCTCTGCACGGTAATTGCATGCACGGCCGATAGTAGGAGGGCTGAAGTAAAAAGAGATAGAGAGAGAGAGAGAGAGAGAGAGAGAGAGAGAGAGAGAGAGTAAAAAAAGAGGGGAAGAGAGAGAGAGAAAAAAGACATGCTCGTAAATCAAATGCCTTGTTAGAATGAATTATTAAGTTGAACGTGAACTATAATAGAATTGGATTTCTGAGAATGGGAATCGTTTAAGTAAATACATTTTATTCTTCCGCGAAGGAAAATCGAATGAAAAAAAAAAAAAAAGAAAAAAGAAAAAAAAATAAATAAATAAACCTTCCCCCACTAAATCAAGGTCCCCGAGGTTTCGGGTGCAGCAACGAGTGCAATACGACGTGCACAATCATGTTATTTATCATCGAACTATCTTAAACGGACGTGCACTGGCGTTTATATCCGATCTTTGAATAATCAAAATTTCGAATCCTTTTTTTCGTTAAAAAAAAAAAAAAAAATAAAAAAAAAAAAAAAACGATTCAATATCAATACCGTCGAGTTCGAACGATCGGACCAACAGGGGGATACTTTTGGATTTTCGTTTGAGAAGGATATTTTATTTTTATTTTTATTTGTTGTTGTTGTTGTTGACCGACAATTTTGGAGCGCATAGGAGTCGAGAATAACGAGGACACACTGTACATATCCTCATGCATAGCCAATCCGCAGTCATTAAATTAGCTAGCCCCTGCTGTGACACATCATTGCTTCAGCATCACTCCCTCTCTCTCTCTCTCTCTCTCTCTTGTCCTACTACCCCTTCGTTCAACCCTCTAACCTCTCTCTCCCACTCAATCTCTCCTACATCTGAGGGATCAACGTTAAAGCCTGCTACCAACATCGCTGCAGATTCATTCGACGAAAGCATCCCCCTCCCCCCTCTCTCTCGCCCCCTCGCCCTCTCTCCCTCCTTCGCTCCGGCACCCTCCTTTTTTGCACGTGTGCAGAGGCTCAACCCTTTTTGTTGCAACCCTTTTCCCAATGGGAAAAAAAAAAGGCTGTAGATGCACCAACCGATTTGTTCCTATCGCGCCAAACCATGAAGAAAACTCTATCACTGTGTTATGATCGTAGGAGGGTGCGTATGCGTTAGGGGGTGGATAAGGGAGGGTAGAGGTTAGTTGTAGGAACAGATGCGAAAAGAGAATCGGAGATGTATTTGTTAAGTTTTATACTTGAAATATTTATCGAAGTATCCCTTTCGTATATTTTATATCGCAACGAAATAACTATCGATTTTTTTTGTAACCATCGAAACAACGGCAAATAATCGATATCGACGTTGAACGTCGAGGATGATTGGATCGTCAAATAATAATTTTATGTCGTATATTTGAAAAAATTTGTATTTATAATCACCGATGGATTAAAAAACGCACGATTGGATCCGTTGATCGTACCTAAGCGGGGAAAACTATTTTTATATTCGAAAGCCAATTTGAAAAAGGATCTGAAACGATTCTGATTTAAATTGGGTTCAATAAAAATGAAGGGGGAAAAAAAAAAAAAAAAGAAGAAGAAGCAACAAAATTTTTTAGGTTATTTTGAAATATACGCGGATCGCACGGGGTAGGTCCGATGAGTAAACTTAGATCTTCTTTTTCATCCCCTACCCCTCCCTCTCCCTCACCCTCTCCCACACATTCTTTCTCTCTTTAAGCGCAAGTCCTGGGAAAGGTTTCTTTTTTTTTTTTTTTTGTCGACGTGCAACTACGTCGTGACACGTCGATCGGAGGAAGGATAAATGGGGTGGTGGTGGTGGTGGTGGTGGTGGTGGTGGTGGTGGTGGTGGTGGTGGTTGGTCCCCGTTCAGTGCACGCGTACGTCCACGTTGCATGACGCATGACTCATCTACTCTCATCCACGAAACAACCCTACGTTAAATCCAGAGTCTCTAACGTTCGAGGCAGCCAGCTTCCGAGAAGGGCTAATGATGGCCGGCAGCACCAGGCTTCGAACCCCTTGGGGTGGGTCTTCTCTCTTGCATTTCTCTTACGTCTCACCCCCCATCAATCCCCACCCCCCGTCATCCTCCCCCCGAAGCAGTACCTAACCTACCACCCCTCTAACTCTACACCCGCACACTGTACCATCTAAAAGATAATCTCTTCTCTTTTGGTTCTAACGAACTATTACGACTACGGTGCATTGACGGCGCGCTGAGTTGTAATATAACAGGGAGATTAGGGAGGAGGATGATGAAAATAAAAAAGAAAAAAGAAAAAAAAGATTAAAAAATAAAAAAGAATAATGATCTCCGAACCGAGTCATGTTAAAATGAGCCCTCGTCGAGTGCATTTGAATTTTTGTAGGATGAAAGAGGAGAGGATGAAGGAAAGTAATAATGAAAAGAAAATAAGTCGAACGAAAAGATGACTAGTGTGCTTGGAGGAGTCTCGTGAACGTACCCACGTTCTACCGATTGCCATAATATCGATCAGGGGGGTAGCAACCCCTATTGAATCGTTACGATTAATGTTCTTCACATCTGTTCTCCTACATCACTATATCCCGAGCTATACTACAACGCGTAATATATATATATTTATATATTTATATTTTAATATTATATATATATATATATATATAATTTTAATTTTAATTTTAATTTTAATATTAATTGTGAATTTTAATTGTCGAGCTTACCGACTGGTGAATGAAAGAATAAACGAAACGAAAAAAAAAAAATAAAAAAAAAATAGAGAAACAATCCCGATAAAAATATATAAAATTTTTCGTAACTCGAATTAAAAGTTTTACGTGTGTGTGTGTGTGTGCGTGTGTGTGTGTACGCGCGCAAAAGAGATGCTCTGCTCGTGACAGGATAGGTGAGGGGAGGAAAAAGGGAGAGACCAGTTTGCAAGGTGCAAGAACCAGGTGTTGGACTTTAATATCTCCATCCTTTTCTAACCCCCTCCCTCCATTCTCCTTTTATTTCTTTTTTCTTTTTTTTTTTTTTTTTTTTTTTATTCATTTTACGACTACGGCCCTGTTTAATTTCCCTCCAAGTGATCTAACTTTTGAACAAAGAGAAAAAGAGAGAGAGAGAGAGAGAGAGAGAGAGAGAGAGAGAGAGAGATGAAAATATTTCTGTTTTATTCGAAAAGTTTTTAAGCTCGTTAAAAGAGGAAAATAAAAAAAAAAAAAAAGAAAAAAAGAAAAAAAAATCCACGCTCGTTATCCAACGTCAACCCCCGTCCGATTCGACCTGAGAGATAAAGAAAATTTTTATCCGACGTGATCCCACCCCACCCCACCCCTCCCCACCCCCATTAAGAAAAATCCTAGTCGGTGGGTTTTAATGGAAAATTTTGACGGGGTCTTTTCGTTTCACTTTTTTTTTCCCTTTTCCATATATTTTTTTTTTTTTTTTCTCTTTCCCCGATCACACATCGAGCAGCCCCATTAAAACTCGTCACCCGCGGGTGAACGGTTTCAAAAAAAAACAAAAAAGAAAACAAAAAAAAAACAAAAAAAAACATTAGCATTGAGAAATCCATATTCGACGATACGAAAAACGATGAAGTTCGGGATGCATTATAACAATTGAAATAGAACTGAAACGATAAACTTATGGGAGAGACTGTACGCGCGAGTAGAGGTCCACATCCGAAGGGCCAATATCGATTAGTCTCGTCCGCAGAGCATTAGAGAGACCGAGAGAGAGAGAGAGAGAGAGAGATATAGATAGATAGATAGATAGATAGAGAGAGAGATGCTTCTAGGGCAGAGAAACACCACTTTCCATGGGGTTTGCCCTTTTTTTTTTTTTTTTTTCTTCCCTTTTCCGCGCCTCTCGCTTACGAACGAACGTCCTCCGGGAAACGCTGTCGACCAAAGAGAACCAGAATGTTGCAACCCAGAAGAAAGAGAAAGAGAGAGAGAGAAAATGAGGGGGGAAAGGAAAAAAAAAGAGAAAGAAAGGGATACGTGTAAAGAATGAGAGAGTGAGAGTGAGTGAGAGAGATAGAGAGAGAGAGAGATATAGCACGCATGCATGCGAGGGCATAAGTTCGGTGGACCGTTCTACTGTGACGTAATTTTCTATGCTTCCTGGACAGGAACTTTGGAGATCAAACGAACCCTCTTTTGTACGGACCTTTATCCAACTTTCCACGCCGGAGAAAATTTCATGATGAATAATTATCTTCCGAAGAAAGAGAGAGAGAGAGAGAGAGAGAGAGAGAGAGGTTTGATATTTTTCGACAAAATAAATTAAATGCGAAATATTAAACGGTTTCGTTGGTTAACACAAGTTACGCGTGTACGTATTTATACGGCAAAACAAACTGCACATTAATTTACTTCTTTATTGGGGTGATGCTTTTTACGAGATATCCGTCATTTTAGAAAAAAATTCTTGTAGAATCCGACTAAGATTTCAACGCGGAATAAGAAAACGATATGGGATACTTTGTAAAATTTTTGATATATAATATATACGTTGTTTTTATTTTTTATTGGGGTGATGCTTTTTACGAGATATCCGTCATTTTCGAAAAAAATTCTTGTAGAATCCGACTAAGATTTCAGCGCGGAATAAGAAAACGATATGGGATACTTTGTAAAATTTTAATCAGATATATATACGTTGTTTTTATTTTTTATTGGGGTGCTCCTTTTTACGAGATATCGATCATTTTCGAAAAAAATTCTTGTAGAATCCTACTAGGATTCCAACGCGGAATTAGAAAACGATGGTATACCGCAAAACCAAATTTCTTATCTTTAAGATATAATGTTAATCGTTATAGTATAGATTTTTTTGTTGATATGATTCGTACGAGGAATTAGAAAAAAGAAAAGTTAGAGAATGATAATCGTAGATTTTCTACGAAAAGGATATTTCAGGTTGTGCGTCTATATATAATATGTCCTTGGGCCGAACAACCTAAGGGCATAATCCACTTTAATTGGCCAATCACGATTGGAGAGGGCCTGAAATTTTAGATTGGTCATAGAGAACATTTTACGAGGAAACGAAAGTTATTCTTTAAGCGACGTCCGACCCCTTCGAGTGAGAAGGAAACCGAAGTGGAATATTAACAATAACTATAACGAAACGATGATCATTTTTCTTTTTTCTTTTTTTTTCTTTTTTTTTTTTTTTTCCATTCTTTCTTTATGAATCATTATTAGATCACTCGGGGAATGTGTGTGCGTGCTTGTGTGCTCGTGTGACGTGTAACAGTTGGGTGATGCTTCATGAAAGTAGAGTAGACGGAACGTCCGGTAGTCAGAACGACGACGTCCTTTCGATCGGTATAAAACATTTTTTTTTCTTTTTTTTTTGAAAAAAAAAAAATAAAGAACTACAACGGACAGAGAATTTGTTGAAATGAAACAAAAATGTGTATATATATATATATATATATAGGGTGATAGAAAAATATTATTTATTTGAATAGTCCCGAAAGAGATTATAATCGATCGTTCAAAATCGACAAATAGAATTTCTAAAGCGATCGCGATTCTAAATAAGAACAGGAGCATTATATTTGTAGTTGGTTAATTGACACCTGGCCTACTTTAAATTTAGCAACTTTTCATTAAAATCTGGGTCGAGTAATAAAGGCTGGCACGCACGCGTCCAACGTTCGAATCCATAACCATTTTTGTTTCTCGTATAACGTATATACACCATCTTAACATTTCGTGTGACGACGAGTGATTAATAAATATACAAAAAAAGAAAAAAGAAAAAAAAAATCGTCTTCGATTAAACCAAACAATTACAAATGGATTCACAAATTGAATTAACAAGAAAAAAAAATGTGATTAATAAATATACAAAAAAAAAAAAAAGAAAAAAAATCGTCTTCGATTAAACCAAACAATTACAAATGGATTCACAAATTGAATTAATAAGAAAAAAAAATATATATATATATATATATATATATATATATATATATTCTATCTAAATTAAGAAGATAGGATTCCAAACGATTTATAAAGTGACGCCTCATAGAGAATATTTTTTTAATAAATAATAATAAAGATATAATGAAAAGAGAGAGAGAGATAGAGAGAGAGAGAGAGAGAGAGAGAGAGAGAGAGAGAAATATTAAAATGGTGAGTGAGTGAGCGAGTGAGATAGTGAGAAGGGCTGACAAAAGAGGCGGGTCTAAATGACGAAACCAGTTTTAGGGAGCGTAAAAGCGGTAGAGCCAGGAGCCGATGGTACGATCTGTCGGTGGTTTCCTTCTGGTTTGTAAACCACACCATGGTTCCAGGTCATGGTACACCAATCTCAATCGTTAACGAAGCACCCATGTGCATATTCCCAAATAACGCTACTCACTTTTCAACGGCTCAGCGATAATCTCAATGATTTATAACATTCGATTGATAATCTTTTTTTCTATTTTTTTTTTTTTTTTAAATTACAAAAAGAAAAACAAAGAAACTCCTAACGGTCCGACTGTACGACTGTACGACGTGTGTCAAAGAAAAAAAAAAATAATAAAAAAAAAAAATAAAAAAAAAGGGATATTGTTAATAATCGACGATTAGAAGAGGAGACGGAAAGAAATTCGAAAGAGAGAGAGAGAGAGAAATAGGTAGGAAAATAAAAATAAAAAAAAAAAAAAAAACAAAAAAAAGGAATAAAAGAAAAGAGTGAAAAAAAGGGCCGCAAAGTCGTGGCAGACGAAGCGTAACGGAATCGTTAAATCATAATCAAAGCGGGCCTGTTGGTCGGCATTCGCGCGTAACCCGTCGTCCGTACGATTAATTATCAACGTGGAATTACCTCCCCTCCATTTTATCCTACCACCACCTACACACCAACACACCACCAACACCAACGTCATCGCCGTCATACGCCGGTTATTTCTTTTTTTTTTTCCCCCACCTTGTATATCCTTTTATTCTCTCATCCTCCTCCTCCTCCTCCTCCTACACCTCTTTTTTTTTATAAACAATTTTTTCATCGAACTCTAATTATCCATGATTATTAATCTATGATTATTAATCTATGATTATTAATCTATGATTATTAATCTATGATTATAAAACACGATTAATAACAAATATATATATATATATATATATATATATATATATATATATAAATATATAATGTTATATAATATAATATATGTTAAATTATATAAATATATACATATATATATAAATATATAATTTGTTATTGTAATATATATATATATATATATATTACAATAACAAATTATATATTTATATATATTAATTATATATTTATATATATATATTATATATATATATATATATATATATTTATATAATTTAACATATGTTATATTATATAACATTATATATTTATATATATATATATATATATATATATATATATATATATATATATATTTATATATGTATAACACGATTAATAACAAAAATATATATACATTATAATAGTGCATATAAGTTAAAGTATTCACGTAATACGGTTGACGTATTGAACGATAAAAAAAAGCCATCATACGTTTAGAATCAAATACGTCGGATCAATGAAAATAATTCGATGACGGAAACTAGTATGACGCGCGCGCGCGCGTGTGTGCGTTTGTGTAATCGATAAATACACGTTCGGAATATATATAACGGGAGACAACAAACGATTTAATCCTAAATCTTTCTTGTCGTACAAAATATGTCCTGTTATGGTGACTCGCCGAACAGCTGATCGAATATTAAGATTTCTACGTTTCGTTGGATGGACGTTTAAGAAATAAGACTTTAAAAAGACGTCCGAGAAGATAAAACCTCACTCTCTCTCTCTCTCTCTCTCACTCTCTCTCTCTCTCTCTCTCCTTGTATTTTTCTTTCTTTTAGGATACAAGAGGGATGGTTGTTCATGGGATGGTCCTGCGCCCGGGTATCCTTTTTGCAATTAAAAAACCGGATCGACTGGTTCCAGCCTCGGACATTCCGCAAATTCTGCCCACGAAATCTGACGATGTAGTAGACGAAGAAGCTAAGAGAGGATGATAGAATGAGAGAGCTAGAAAGAGAGAGAGAGAGAGAGAGAGAGAGAGAGAGAGAGAGAGAGAGAGAGAAGATAGGGATGCTTATAGGCAAGAAAGAAAGAAAGAGATGAGATTACTACTGGGGTTAGATCTATCCATCTCTCTCTCTCTCTCTCTCTCTCTCTTTCTTTCTTTCTTATAGAAAATGAAACTCGTTCTCAACCATTAAGTCCTTCGAAACACTGATGGCCAAGTCTACTTCAAAAATCCTTTCGAATGAATACATACATACATATACATAAATATATATATTTATATGTATTTCGTTCGAAGATCTTTCGAAAAAATTTGTATACCTAAAAACGTTAAGTATTAGGTATACAAGACGAATACCAAAAAAAAAAAAAAGAAATACAAAAAATATATATTTCCAATCGTGAAATTGTAAACTTACGAATAATGTACTCTCTCTTTCTTTTGCAGTGGTTGAACCTCGCACAGGATGGTTTAATTTCGATCGAGTCTGTTATTTTTTATTTCGATAAGTGTGCGTGCATGTGTGTGTGCATGGAGGGAGAAGGTGTGTATTTCTTACCTGAAACAAAAACAAAACAAAAAAAGGAAGAAATGAGACGATTGTCTTAGCAATCAATACGAATGCGAATTATCGTTGGTCAATCATTTGCGCGAAGCTAGACGAGGTTTGTCCAGTGACAAACCGATAAACGTTCATACCCGTCGATCAAATAGGTTAAGGGTTTCGACCAATCAGGGCCAAACGTGCTTCTACTGATTACTAACGCCTACTAATTGATCATTAGTGACATTTGCCGACCGGGAGAAATGGGAGGTTGAATATTGTCTATGAGAGGGGTGGGGGGGGGGGGGGAATTATATACAGGGTAACCAACAATAACATTTATTAAGCTATGTCACTTAAACAAAAAATAAATATATATATTTATATATATTTATATATATAAATATATATATATATATATTTTAGTGGACGAAAAGATTGTCGAATAAATGCATCGTTACGATGTATAAGAGAAAAAAGAGAGAGAGAGAGAGAGAGAGAGAGAGAGAGAGAGAGATTACACAAATATATAACCATGTAAAAAAATTGTTAATGTGTAAACGTTTACCGATGGTACGGTAGCGTTATATAAACAAATTAGCTTAGACATGTAAATAGCAGTGACAATGATTGCACAATGTTCTTGTGTTGAATATACATACATACCTATATATATATATATATCTATATATATATATATATTGAATAATATATATATATAATTATAATAATAATAATAATAATTATATATATATATAATTATAATTATAATATATATATAATTATATATATAATTATATATATATATAATTTATATATATATTGAATATATATATAAATTTGAATATATATAAATTGAATATCCATATATATATATATATATATATATATATATATATATATATATATATATATATTGAATGTGTATACGTATGTATATTGAAAGAAGACGTTGGATTGCGTTTTTTCTTTATCTTTTTCATGTCTTTTTTTTTTCTAAGCATAAAAAGAAAAATAAGCATAACTGGTCTCTTTCTAATTACCCTCACCACCCCTCCACACATCCTTAACCACGTTCCACTTCATCCCCACCAACTCTCTCTCTCTCTCTCTCTCTCTCTCTCTCTCTCTCTCTCTCTCTCTCTCTCTTTCTCTCTGTCTCTCTCTCTTTTTCTTTCTAATGTATAATGTATCATAAGAATTTGTAGGCTGTTCTCTTTCGCCTGGCCGCTGCTAAAGGAAAAGAAGATTAATTAACAGGACGAAACTGAGAAATGTAGCAATTAACTCGGGGACTGACTAGTTGGCAAGATTTTTTTTCTCTTCTCTTTTTTATTTTTTCTCTTTCTTTTTCTTTTTTTTTTTTCGGTCTACCACCAACTCTACGGTTAACTCGCGTTTATAACTAATCGAATACCGATGAGACGAAACCAGATCCAATTCGCGGCTGCTAATCTCTCGACGATTTTTCAATCGTCGGTTGTGAAAGTTGTTAGAGAAATAAAAAAAGAAAAAAAAAATAAGGATACAAAAAAAAAAAAAAATACTCAAAATACAAAAGATCAAAAAGAAAAGGAGGATCCGTAAGAGTATCATCGTCGCGCCATTCCTACGATTAATTTGTCGTACACGTTTAAACTTGATCTTTTGAAAGTTCTCACCGTGATAGACGGCAGGTGTTAACCTTTTCGCTAAAAACCATGACGCGTGCTCGTGCCAAAATTTTCAATTGCCCGAGACACACGGTTATCTTAAGAATCGTCGGTCCGGTGCCAAAAAAAAAAAAAAAAAAAAAAAAAAAAGAAACGAAAAAGAAAAAAAATAATCGTAAGTACTACGAGCGTGCTTAACGATTTATTAGAAACATCGAAACGTCGTCCGAGTCGTATGGGTGAACTTGATTCTTTCTTATCTCTCTTTTCTCCTCCTCCTCCTCCTCCTCCTCCTCCTCCTCCTCCTCCTCCTCCATCCCTCGTTTCTCATAGGAAAATAGGAAAAAATTCGAAAAGATTCGACGACCTAAACGGCATTTCGTAAAAAACTCATTAGAACCGTGCGTAATAATCGCGGAAGGATTCCAAACTATTTTCAAATATTTTGTTTCGAATATTTTTTTTTTTTTGTTTTTCTGTTCTTTTCTTTTTTTTTTTTTTTTTTGTGCCATCGAAGGGTTCGTAATCGATTATGACAGGTTCGTCGCTAATTGGTGGCAGATTAGATAAAAAAAAAAAATAAATAAATAAAAAAGAAAAAAATAAAAAACAGGAAAAAAAACATTTCACAAACAAAATTGAAGTTGAACGATAGAAAATTATCTATGACTATTAACGTTCGAGTGAAGATACCGACCCACATACACACACACACACACACACACACACACACACGTATATGTATATGTATATATATATGTATATACACGTATTAATTAACAAGAGTGACTTTCTTAAGCCGATCGAAGGATCGTAGTGGTGTCACGAGTAGCAGAAGCAGCTTAAATGTCGTCCTCGTGTTACTAAACAGGTGGCACGTCGAACGTCGTCGTCGTCGTCGATCGCTGCAAAATTGAGCTGATATAATAAACGTGCTGCACTCTCTCGTTGCATCGACTTTCTCGTATGCATTTTATCGTTCTATCGTTTCGTCGAGAGAATAAAGAAAAGAAAAAAAAAAAAAAATAAAAAAAGAAGGAAGACAAGAAAAGAATTCTCTTCGAACGTCCAAAAAGAATTTCTGAGAATTAACTATACATATATACATGTGTGTGTGTGTGTGTGTGTGTATGTATTTATATATTATATTTATATAAAATTACATATGTAACGGTTTCTTACATACCTGCGCGTACATGTAAGAGACATTGCCAATGGAATTCACAGTGCATAAATACTTTTGAGTTACTTGAATTTTACGTATACAATACCGTATATAATATTATGTATACATATATATATATATATATATATATGTGTGTGTGTGTGTGTGTGTGTGTGTACATAAACTCGATGGTAGAGAAAATTTTGAAAAAAAAATTTATTTATTTATTTATTTGTTTATCATGTTTAATCGTTTCGATAACTCGTCGACAACGTGTACACACACACACACACACACATACACGCATATGCACGCTCTCTCTCTTTCTTACCAGATAAGAAAATATTTCGACGAGTCGAGATATAAGAAAGTGACGGGGGAGGTGAAGGAGTTGGTGGGGAAAGAAAGAGAGAGAGAGAGAGAGAGAAAAATCGTTTCTTTTCGATGATGGCATTTGTCCAAGTTCATTGACCCCGAGAGATAAGTACATGACCAATACATACATACATACATATATATATATATACTTATGTATACACAGTCGGTATGATAAATAAATCGAAATTAGATAAGAGCAACCATCATTTCTGTTTTTTTTTCTTCTTCTTCTTCTTCTTCTTTCCTTTTTTTTTTTTTTTTCTTTTTTTTAAGGTGAGGGATAAGGTTAGGATCAACGGTAGCGGTTCTTTGTCGGTTGAGACTAACAACATAACAATTACAACAATAACGAGAACGATAAAGACGATAACTACTACGACGACGATCAACAACAATAATTACAAATATAAACGACAAACGAGGACTTCTCGAGTGATCTAAAACTAAGATAAAGAAGGAGAGAGGCTCCAGGACTGCATCGAAAATTTAAGCTAGGCTTGGTATGTCGACCGAACCGGATCCCTTTGTGTCTGGGGGACGACGTTTATATATACAGGACGAAAACGGACCGGCCACATTCTTCTATACGTTTCGCGGTCCATCCCGAACGGACCAATTCCGCACCTAACTAACCCCGCGGAACGATTTATGCGGATTGTTTTTCTCTTTTCTTTTTTTTTTTTTTTTTCTTTACCGAACAAACTTTCAAAATTATTGACGAAACTTTGGTTTTATGCGCGTACGAACGAGTATTGAGAATCGTTCGTCGATTTTGAATTTCGAGAGATTTTGTACCATTAAAAAAAAAAAAAAAAAAAAAATGAAAGAGAGACTCACACATAAAATTTAATGTTTTCGACGATCTGATCCGATGAACGATGTATTAATTCTAGTTCGATCGCTATTCCGTTGGTTTCTTTTTTTTTTTTTTTTTTCGTTTTTCGTTCGACTCTCGAATGTCATTTTCAATCGTGCACACCCGGTATGCATTGTGTTATAGTCCTCTCTCGTTACGGGATACATCGTAGAATACATTTACGGAATTCCTTTTGGATTATGCGTCGACGGAACACGGACGCCCCTGTGTTAAACTTACGCACGCGCATCGGTACGCGGTCAAGGGACGAATAAGGAAACGTAGGTGACTCTGAAACTTAGGCTACGAGATAGTAATCACACACACACAAACACACACGCACACTCACATATGCAGGACATTTACATTTAAACGCATACATTTATTGCAAAGACAAATGGCACTCGTCCTACAACACCGTTCCATTATGACATTTCCCCATTTAAAAAAAAATCATGAAATTAATTTCCTCAAAAAAAAAAAAAAAAAAAAAGAAGAAAAAATCGAAAAATTCGACCTGATTTCGTGGCAAAAAAAAAACGAAAAGATTTAATCGATTTGACAGACACACACACACACACACATAGAAATTAAATGTCTCGTTGAAAATTTGTTAGCGACAGTCGTGAACATGGTTTACGATCATTTTTTCATTGCAAACTCGAGCTTGGAATTTCTTTTTTTTAAAAAAAAAAAAAAAAAAGGTGGGTGGGTGAGTAAAAATAATCGAAAAGTAATAACAGTCGAGATTGCATAATCGGAATAAATTTCGATGATAATTCGAATCGTTCCACTTTCCTTTATGGTGATGGTAAAATGTTTGAGGTATTAGAAATAGTAATAGCCAGGAACGTTGAGTATCAGTATATTGGTATTGGTATTAGAATTGATAGAAGTAGAATTAGAAGTAGTGGTAGAAGTATGCGAACAACAACCGTGGTGCATTAACCATTCCGGTTACTCAAGATACGAGAGAGAAAGAGAGTGAAATCGTACGTACGGTCACTTCTGCCCAGAAGCTGCTCAAATAGAAAGACGTAGAGAAAGATAGATAGATAGATAGATAGATGGATGGATGGATAGACGAATAGATTTAGAGATAGAGTGACTGTGTGCGTGTGTGTGCGTGCGTGTGTGTGTGTGTGTTTATAGAGATATTGCGAAAATAAGTAGAGTTGCAAAATGCATAGGAACCTAGGCCTAGGTTGCACCAGGCCTTCTCATAACAGCGCTCGATTGTAAAACTAATCCTTACGATAAATCCTAAACGGATACAACGCGAATAATATTCATCGAAAAAGGTAATATATTGTTTGGAAAGAATTTAGAGAAAAAAAAGAAAATTAATAAATAAATTAATAATAATAATAAATAAATAAATAAATTTTCCTCGCTTAGTAGACGTGAGCGTAAGCGCGGTTTGTTGTATGCGTGAAATATGAAAAATGTGAAATGCATTATGGGTTGTTAGTAATCATAGTCATCCTTGAAAGATTTTATCCATTCTCTCTCTCTCTCTCTCTCTCTCTCTCTCTCTTTCTCTATCTATCTATCTATCTATCTATCTATCTCTCTCTATCTTTCTCTCTTTCATAGATCGACTCGACCTGCTTTTGCCCACGCCACGAACTAACTAAGCAACGACGGAACGCGTTTACCCCCCCCTTCCCCTGCCCCTCTCCGCGTCACTATTAATCACAGCCCACGTGGCCAGAGTCCGCAGGGTCTTCCATGAAGGGAGGGTAAGGGGTAAGGGGTAAGGGGTAAGGGTGTTTCGATTTCTCACCCTGAAGCGAGTTCAACGCGCACCTCGCACGGCGCACCCATACTCACCAATTTCCTTTCCTTTTCTTTCCTTTCCTTCTTTTTTTTTCTTTTTCTTTTTTCAATTTCTACCTTCTTTTCTGTTCTATACTTTGCGAGATATGAATTTTTTCCAAATCGTGAGAGTGTGTATGTAACATGTAAATATATATAAATATATGTAAGTATCAAGCACAGTACCAATAATGGTTAGTATATACCACGTGTATCGGTTTGCAGCTTCGACAAATTTAAAAAAAAAAAAAACAAAAAAAATAGGAGGAATAGCCTACCCTTTCGGATAATTTCAAGAAAGAGAGCATTCGTCATCCCCCTCCTCCTCTCCTCCCCCCCCCAAAAAAAATAAAACCGGGCTCGTTCGATCGAAAAACAATTTTTTCCCCAAAAATACATCAACGAACGAACGACGACAGCCCTGGGCGATCGAACGATAGGGTTGATAGAGGTTGTGACGGAAAAAGAAAAAAAAACAAAAAAAAAAAAGAAAACAAAAACAAAAATAAAAAAGAAAGATAGAAAAGAAGAATGTAATCGCGATTGAAGAAGTTCGAGCGTGATAATAAGGGATGATAAACGAAATGAATAAATATTTAGAAAGAGAATTGTGGGAATGAAGGGGAACAAAAGGAAAGGACAACAACAACAACAACAACAACAACAACAACAACAACAACAACAACAACGATAACGATAACGATTACGACAGAGACAGGGGAGGTAGGAGTGGATTTTCATCATCATCATCATCATCATCATCATCATCGTCATCATCATCGTCATCGAGAGAGAGAGGGGGGGGGAGAAGAAAAATAAGGGAGATTGGAGTGAAATTGGCGATTGTTGTATCGAGAGTAGAATACGAGTTAATTGGATGATGCATCGAAAGAGAGGTTCGGGGGTTGTTGTCCCGAAGGGTTGTTTCGCGAGGGGTTATTTTTCTAGAAGAACGAAAAACACTCCCCGTAAACATTGTTTTCGATCGTAACCACGAGAATTGCCCCGGTTATTATTTGTTACCGGGCCCACGTAGAATGATAGAGAAAGATATCCCGCGAAAAGGTTAGGACACCCGTTAGAATCCGGGACGAAGAACTTGTTGCGCAAATCG
>OU427009.1:5227168-5239668 GCA_911387935.1 Dolichovespula saxonica
AAAAGAAAAAGAAAAAGAAAGAAAGAAATTTCGATCGAAGGAAAAAATGTCGATCGTCCGACGAGCAGTGCGAATTTTTTTCTCATTCGACGTTCGAGAAGTTTTGGACAATCATAAGAGAGAGAGAAATAAAAATAAAAGAAAGATAGAAAGAGAGAGAATGAGAGTGAGAGGAGGAGAAATTTCATCGACTGCGACCAAAACAACCAACCAACCCTACCCCCACCCCCACCCCCAACCCCTACCCCCTGTTAACGTGAAATGATTTTGAATAAATACCGGGAACTACATGGTCGCTAGGTTGAACGACGGACAAAAATAAAAAATAAAAAGGAGAAGTTAAGGCGCGATTTACGATTTATCGACGATATACTCGACTACGACCGTTCGAATACGAGATAAGTCAGAAAATAAATCGATCGAGTTCTCGATTAGTCGTTACGTTCGTTTCGTCGAATGAGAAGCGCCCTCTCGTCCTCGAAAAACAAAAAAAAAAAAAAAAAAAACAAAAAAAAAATAAATAAATAAATAAAAAAGAAAAAGAAAAAAAATGAACGAGCAGTGGACGTTCGTTGTGAGCATAAAAAAAAAAAAAAAATGATTAAAATAAAACTATCGATTTGTGTCTATCATTCCAGACGCAACTCGATGAAAGATTATTACTCGCCGTGCACGTCAATGAGTCGATTTGGTTTTTTTTTATTTTTTTTTTTATTTTTTGGGGAGGGGAGGGGAGGAAGTATGAAACAAAAACGAGTAGTTCGCGGATTACTTTTCATGATAAAAAAAATATGTATATACGTGTGTGTGTGTGTGTGAATGCATATTGCAAGGTATTAACGAACTCTTCGAACGATAAACCTTCGTTGCAGTATCATCGAGTGTTCGATAAAAGAGAGGAGAAGAGGGTCGAAAAATAGCGACGGCCCTGGGCTTAAGCGCAGCAGGAGCCATCCTCCTCCCTCCTCCTCCTCCCTCCTCCTCATCGTTCTCATCCTCCTCAACCTCCTCAACATCCTCCTTCTCTTCTTCTTCTTCTTCTTCTTCGTCTTCTACGCCAACGCGCAGGCATGAAAATATTACGAAAAGGCCTTTGGGCTGTTGTGTGTGTGTGTGTGTGTGTGTGTGTGTGTGTGTGTGTGTGTGTGTGTGTGTAACTATAGCATAGAGATCGAGGAGGATGATCTCGAAAGTATCTTCGTTTTATACCGGGTGATCGATCGACAATTTTTTCGGATTACTTTTTTCACTCGCTCCGTTATACCCCGTCCCTCTAAAGAATAGAAAAGAAAAAAGAAAACAAAAAAGAAAAAGAGAAGGGAAAAATAAGAGAGAGAAACAAAAAAATCAACCATACGGACGCTTTAAACGAATTTTTCAATAAATACGAAAATCGTCCCTCTTTTTTCTTTTTTATTTCTTTAATTTCTTTTTTTTTTTTTTTCTTATAAACTTCGATTTCTTTCTTACGTCAAGACCGTCTGATTATTAAAATTATTATAATAGAATTATTCGAATTAAACAAAAATAATTGATTCATTTATCACGCTCGACGATTAACGATCAACGATAACCGTGAATCGATATTAAAAAAAAAAAAAAAAAAAAAAAAACCAACAAAATTAAAAAAAAAAATAAAAAAGAATCGATCGCAACATAAGAATCAAGAAACCCCCGTAACAACGACTGTGTCAATCGGGCGAATGCATCGGAACCGTGGTCGAGACGAAACAAGACAAAAAAAGAAAAAGAAAAAAAAAAAAGAAAAAAAGACAGAGAGAGGAGTAAACAAAAATACGTCACAACGAGGAAGAACGTCCGGGACGTTCGTATTCCGCGAGAGAAGAAGAAGAAAAGAAGAAGAAAAAGAAAAAGAAAAAGAATAAAAGAAACAAAAAAGAAAGAAAAGAAAAACAAGAGCTCCATTTCACGTATGCCTCTCCCATGCCGAGTTTTATCTCTCGTCACGGTGCTTACGGTCGCTGCATTAATCGTCGATGTCGTAATTCGGTAATACGAATAAGCGTTAGCATGATCGCAGAAACGGAGAGGCATGATCTAAAAAGAGAAAGAGAGAGAACGTATCTCCTCTTTGATCAGAAGTCGTGATCGTTCGTGATGTAAGCACGAGGTCTCGATATCGATGCACGGAGTCCCTGAGTAGAACGAACTTAGAATAGAAAGTTAACTGTGTGCGTGTATGTGTGTGTGTGTCTGTATTGTTTTTGTGTATGTTTATACGCGCAGGACTACGATGAAAACAAAGAAAAACATGCTCCAAATATATATATATAAATGGTATTGGTTATACACTAAACTATTAAACGTTGTATTCTTATCGTTCACGAAAAATCTAAGAAATAAAATTTCGTGTTTGTCCCGTTGATCTATTCAACTTGAAATATACGATAAATCGAAGATTTAGTGTGTGTCAGAGTGAGAGAGAGAGAGAGAGAGAGGGAGAAAGTCGAATTTACAATTCCTAAATAAATGTTCTTCCAGTGTCCGAGATGAAATCAAAGAGATATTTACCTATTCGTACATTTTGTTGGAATACTTTCTCAAAAAGTATATTATCGGGAGGGTATCTCTCTCTCTCTCTCTCTCTCTCTCTCTCTCTCTCTCTCTATCTCTCTCTATCTCTCTCTATCTATCTCGTAGCCAAAGAAAGAGGAGAAAGAAGAGAGAATGAAAACAAGCTATATGTGAGATACGGCATGTTCCTTTGCCAAAATGTATACATCATGGTTAGTAAGTAAGACAGAGAAAGAAAAAGAGAAAGAGAGAGAGAGAGAGAGAGAGAGAGAGAGAGAGAGAGAGAGAGAGAGAGAGAGAGAGAAAGAGAAACGTAAATACGTTGACCTCACGATATGTTCCCTTCCAAGCAAAGATACGACTGGCATCGAGACGATACTCTTCAAGTAATATATATATATATATATATATATATATATATATATATATATATATATATATGCATTGGTTTCTTGGTATTGAAATAAACGATTCTTGCATGGTAAAGGTAAGAGAGAACGGCCGGGTTATGTATCAGAAAGTAAAGAAACCGACGTTGTTGGAGTAGTCCAGGTGTATAATCGCAAATAACATCGCAGTAAATGCCGGTGAACGGAAAAAAAAAAAGAAAAAAAAAAAAAAACAACGATGTAACACGGGGTGAGATGCGAGGGGGTGTGTGAGGTGGTAGGTGGTAGGTAAGAGGTGGGCGGGAAATGAACGACGAATCGTATTCCGCGTCTGTTGAAATGTTAAATGTACGTTCGAACGATGAAAATTGATCGATGCTAAACATCGGATTTTATTATCCCAAATATCGAACCCTTTCGAGGGATTATTAAAAGTATTATCGTCGTAGTGCTTACCGACTTAACTTTATATAAATAAAACCGAATTCAAGACGGGATTCTTGGAAGGAAAAAGAAAAAGAAAAGAAAATAAAGAGATGGGCGCATATATGCGCCGAGCCTTTTACGAGCACAAATCAAAAATACACGAAGAGAGAGAGAGAGAGAGAGAGAGAGAGAGAGAGAGAGAGAGAGAGAGAGAGAGAGAGAGAGAGAGAGAGACGAGGTTGACGATGAAAAGGAGGAAGAAGAAGAAGAAGAGGAAGAGAGAAAAGTGATGATAAAGGGATAGAGGGAAATAAACGGGGGAATAGGGATGGGGGGGGGAGAGAGAGAGAAGAAAGTTGAAGCATAAATAAGAAAGAAAAGTTGTGCGAGGTACGTTTGCAACGTGGTGATATATTACGTCACTGTGTATAGAAAGAGAGAGAAAGAGAGAGAGAGAGAGAGAGAGAGAGATCAGCAGCAGTAAACAGTAACAAGAGCGCATATAGTCGAAATCGTAATCACAATTAATATTAAGAGTCTAGTCTAGGGTTAAGAATCTTAATCTCTATTAGTCCGATTAAAAACGATTACGAATGAGAATCTATATACGTATTATATATTATATATGTGTGTGTGTGTGTGTACGTGTACGTGTACGTGTATTATAGGGTTGAATATTAAGATGTTATGGCGTTAGATGATATCACGTTATAGACAGAGTATAGACAGAACCCGTGTAAGTCTGGGTTTTGCGTTGGGTCGTCGGACTGACTGGGAACGTGGTACAACGACCCCTGGCGTAAGTTCGACGCTCGAGATGAGACATGCTCGCGAAATGACTTGTTACATTATGTAGAGAAGGAGAGTAGGATGAGAATAAGGAGGAGGAGGAGGAGGGGAGGAGGGGAGGAGGAGGACGAGGGAGGATGAGGAGTGGATATGGAAGGGATGGCATGGACGATAAAGGTGGGAAAATAGAAAAGGGTCGATTATGTTGTACGGTTAAAGTGGAGGATGACGCTGTTTTCTTTTCTTTCCCGTTTTGTTTTTTCCCCCCAAACGTTACATTTTTCTTTCTTTCTTTCTTTTTTTTTTTTTTCTGGGCTGATCGAGGATTGAAAAGGAACACTCGAGCGCCGTGTTTGTCCGTCGATCTTCTCACCTGTCGGAACTCTCGGAGCTGTCGTATCGATCGGCGCAACGTTTCTTCCCGCAAGGCCCAACGAGAGTCTCCTCGGCCATCCTGACCTGTCCCTTGAAGGGGCTGCCGTTGGACAAGGAGCCGGCGCAACTACCACTACTCTTGACGTTGCTCGCGCCGCCGGCAACGGAGCTGCCACTTCCGGTGCTGCTGTTGCTGCTGCTGCTGCTGCTGCTGCCGGTGGCAACGACGCCGTTCGCGATGCCGCTCGTTGTGACGGTTGTTGAAGAAGAAGAAGATGAAGATGAAGATGAAGAAGAAGGGGAGGCAGGGGTGATGGTGACGGTTACGGTGTTAAGGGGAGGAGGATCGTTCGTGGTATCGTCTCCTCTTCTATCTTTCTCTTCGTTCTTCTTCTTTTTCTTTTTGTCTTCCTGCTGCTGCTGTGGTTGCTGCTGCTGTTGCTGTGGTCGCTGTTGTTGTTGTTGTTGTTGTTGTGGTGGAAGTGGTTGTTGTTGTTGTTGCGATTGCTGTTGCAGTAGTTGCTGCTGCTGTTGTTGTTGTTGTTGTTGTTGTAATTTCGTATCCTTCCTTTTATTGTCATGGCCTTCCTCTGTCTCGGATCTCGGACGATCCTTTCTATCGTTAACGTTTGATATCATATTCGACGGTGTTAACTTCGTACCAACCGATTCCGACGGATCTACGAGAACGTTCACGACATCGAGTACCCTGGTGCGCGTATTGCCGAGCACCTTTTTTACCAACGAACCACCACCATTACTACCACCACCCTCGTTAACCCCATGTCCAATTACTACACCGGGGTTATTAATATTTCTATTATTAGCAACAGTACCGATACTCGTAACGATGCTACCCTCGGTCGACTTTTTGTTAACCAAGCCTATCCTGACTCTACGATTTCCCATCGTCGAAGTATCGTCCTCCTCCTCCTCATCCTCCTCTTCCTCGTCCTCCTCGTCGCCCTCCTCACCCTCGTCATCATCGTCCTCGTATTCCTCCTCGTAATCATCCTCCTCGTCGTATAACAACACCTTGTTATGTTCATTTCCTCGTATCGTTGGCGCACAATCACCACCGACAACGACAACGACACCACCACCACCTCCACCACCACCACCACCACCATCGACACCACCACCACCACCACCACCATCACTGGCACCACCACAACCAGCACTACCAGCACCACCACGACCAGCACCACTGCCATCACCAGCACCACTATTCAAATGATTACCAATCCCACCAGCAACACCTTCCTTAGGAATCCTTTCCTGTTGCTGTTGTTGTTGTTGTTGTTGTTGTGGCTGTTGTTGTTGTTGTTGTTGTTGATAACGATAATGGTGATGATTATGACGATCATGATGGTAACGACGTCGGGTTTCAACTTGCACGTAATCGTCCTCGTCCTCCTCCTCCACCTCCTCCTCCTCCTCCTCATCCTCGTTGTCGTCGTCGTCGTCGTCGCCGTCGACATCATCGTCGTCGTCGTCGTCGTCGTCGTCCTCCTCCTCCTCCTCCTCCACGTAATTGTAAACGTAATCGTAATCGTCGTAAAATTCACCGGTATTATCACGTTTATGAATATACCGTCTGACAAGAACGTCCTGGCCCGTGCTCAATGACGACGACGACGACAACAAAAACGACGACGACGACGACGACGACGACGATAACAACGACGACGACGACGACGAAGAAGAAGATGATGATGATGATGATGATGATGATGATGAAGAAACCGTAATAGCGTTTGTCGTTAGGAGCGACGTCGAATCCGTAGCGTCCTTTCGTATTTGTCGTTCCCTCGATAGTATACGAACATCAACAACAGCAGCAGCAGCAGCAGCAGCAGACGCCTCTTCCGCGGACGGACCGTCTGCCATCTTGCCAAGGAACGCACTACTGTTTTCTTGGCAGTGGCCCTCCTCCACAACCTCCCCTCCTATATACTCCTACTCCTTCTACCAGTATTACTCCGATCTATCTCCTCGCGGTCGTTGTACAGTCCTCTTTACCACCTCCACCTCCACCACCACCTCCTCCACCACCACCTCCTCCACCACCTCCACCTCTATTCCTATTCTCAAAACTTACACTCACTAACTCACTAACTCACTCTTCTCCGACTATTACTATTACTATTACTACTACTACAACCACCACGATTCCTCCTCCTCCTCCTCCACCTCGACGTCGACGTCGTCGTCGTCGTCGTCGTCGTCGTCTTCCTCGTCGTCGTCGTCGTCGTCGTCGTTGTCGTTGTCGTTGTCCCCGTCGTCTTCGTCGTAATCTCTTTCCCTCTCTTTCTCTATCTCTATCCTTCTCTCTCTCACTCCCTCGCGTTTTCTCATACAATCCTCCTATGATGATGATGATGATGATTGTCCCGCCGCCGCCGCCGTCCTCGTCCTCGTCCTCGTCCTCGTCCTCGTCGTCGTCGTCGTAGTGGTTGTCGTCGTCGTCGTCGTCGTCGTCGTCGTCGTCGCCGTCGCTGTTGTCGTCCGTCCACACTCAGCACGAGCACGGGCCGCGGCACCGCGCGCTCTAACTTCTTTTCTACCCGCCCGGCACGCGTCTCGATCGACCCCACTCTTTCTCTCTCTCTCTCTCTCTCTCTCACTCTCTCTTTCTCTTTCTCTCTCTCTCTCTCTCTCTCTCTGTTTTATCCTCGCGTACGATGCCGCCGCCACCTCACGCCGACGGCAACCCACTGACGACCCCCACTACGTATACAACGAATCCGCACCGCGAGCCGCCGCTCGGCTATCAACGAACGTAACACGAACCATCCCGAAGTTTGCCGAACTCGCGACGACCATCGCGACATCTCTCGGCGATCGCAGCGCTCTGTTTTAACTCGTATGAACGTTCGAAACGCCCTCCATCGAGAACTCCTCTACGTCGGAGCGCTGTATTCTACCCACCCCCACCCTAAAAATTTATATTTTTGTCGGGATCAAATTCGTCCCATTTTTTTTCTTATTTTATTTTATTTCTTTTTCTTATTTATTTGTTTATTTATTTATCAGGAAATAGTAGAAAGATGGATGGACGGATGGATTGATAGGCGTACGTTTTGTTCGTTCATTGTATTTTTTATTTATTTATTATTTTTTTTTTTTTTTGTTTTCCTTAACTACTTCACTTAATACTGGAAAAAAAGGATAAGTGTATTTGGTAGCACCAGACAAATTACAAACGAACCCCTCTCTTCCATTGTTTTCTATCTTTGGAATGTTCACGTAAACCAAAATTTTCTTCTCCTGTCGTTTTACGTAGATAGGAAGGGGGAGGGGGTGGACGTTTTCTTTTTTATCTTTTCTCGTGTATGTGTGTGTTTTTTTACTCTTTCACTCTTTTCCTGCCTCCTCCTTCTCCTCCTCTTCTTCTTCTTTTCGTCAAACATTTCAAACGCCGATGTTCGAAGCAATACAGCATGTAAAAGTTCATACACAGTTTTCATCCTTAATTATAAAGATCGCAAAGCGTTATTCAAACGTCGTCTCGTTTCTCAAATATACAAGGCCGTTTAAGTCGTTTCTCTTTTTTTTTCTTCGTTTCTTTGTTTTGTTTTCTTTTTTTTTTTTTATTATCACGGTACGAGAAATATCAATGAACCATCTCCGACGGAATATCCCGCGTGCCCATTCTTTGATCCCCCGTTAGGCACTGTTAAATAGGCACTTAGATAATGATAATCGTCGACGCAGTATTAATCGTTTGGTCGTGCTTTAAAAAAAAAAAAAAAAGAAAAAAAAGAGAGAGGAAAAAAAAAAAAAGAAAGAGGAACGAAGCAAAAACGAAAGAAAAGAAAAGAGAAGAACGTGGAGGAAAGAAAAGTAAAGAGAAAAAGAAAAGAGGCTCGATAAATATTTTAATCGTCTCCTTAAGGGTCCATTGATATGTAAAGAAAACTAACATATAAAATTAAGTCACACGTGGCACCATTTCTTTCTTAATTATTGTCGTTCTATCGTGAAAAATGATATCTTTCTTTATTTCTTTCTTTCTCTTCTTTGTTTTCTTTTTCTTTTTTTTTTTTTTTTGTTTTTTCTTACAGTGATCACAAAGTGTATAATATATATGTACATATATGTAAATATATATGTATATGTATATACACACACACACACACACACCTACATATATACACATATATACATGTAGGTCAGTACACAGCCGAAAGAAAGAAAAAAAAAAAAGAAAAGAAGCTACTAAATAGTAAATTATTCCTAGCAACTCTAATAAATCTCGTTGAAGATACTAAGCCGGCATCGTAGACAGCGTAAGATCTCAAAGCTACGTGTTTTGTCTTCTTTTATCGGAATGTTAATAAAAACTTTCTCTCTCTCTCTCTCTCTCTCTCTCTCTCTCTTTCTGTCATCACACTCGATTACAGTAACTGCGAGGGATGTCCCATGCACACGCGCTCGCCCACTCACCCACGCACTCTCACGTCAAAGTAAAATAACATACATAATTTTCCCGAGCACAACCAACGAATAGAAGGCGAAAGTTTTAGGTGAGGCAACCAAAAAAAAAAATAAAATAAAGAAGAAACGAAAGAAAGAGAAACGAAAGAGGGGTAAATAAATTCGGCTAAACTTTAGGATTAGAACGTTAAACCTTGGCAATTTCGTTCTCCTTATCGTCGTTATCCCTTGGTACCAACGAGAGTCTCGATGCGTCCGCCAATTCTGCCAACAACAGTACTTCGTTCTCCGTTAAATTTCTAGCCTCCGTCGACAAAACGTTACCGTGGCCGCTTATACTCCTTGCCAATCGTCTGAACGCTTTTTCGCGCCTTTGATTCTCCCTTTCCAATTTCAATTTGGTGAACTCGTCGTCCGAGCTGCTGTTGGTCGAGCATATGGAACTTCTCGGACTGATCATCCCGTCGCCGATCGTCGTACTCTGATAACTCCTCGATGGTTCGTAACTGATGCTCGATCTCTCTCTCCTAATGATCAACGACGAACAAAATAAACAAACAAACAAACAAACAAACAAACGAACGAACGAACGAAGAAGGTTTCGTTGTCGGATAGAAAACGAATACATGCGTATTTATATATACCCATTAGGGATGGAATATAAAAATAAAATAAAAATTGGGGGGATGGAATATAAAAATAAATATAAAAATTGACCTTGCAATGGATGGATATTTGCCGTTCTCGAAATCGTGACCGTTGCTACCACCATCGGCTATGGTGAGATGCGCTGCGGTTGTTGTGGCAGGCGCACTGTTCGAGAAAACGTCTCTGTGGGTTCTGTTGTGATCGGAACCGGGCACGTCGACCGGTGCACTGGCAGGTGGTGGTCCCTGCGGGAATATACTTTGCACGTGGGGCCTGTTCTCTGGTCTCATCGACGTCATCGTCATTTGTTCGTCGACCTCCTCGATGACACCGATCCTGGTCGAACCACCTGGGCCGGCTGATCGTAAAATAATAGGACGATCAAACGAATAAATTATAGAATCCTCTGACAATTGTCTTACGACAATTCTTACCGAATACCCTCGCCTGTAAAGATGCCGACGAACTGGAGTGAGGTATTCTACCGGGTGTTTTATTACCACTCGACGTACCACCACCACCACCACCGTCCGGCCTATCCTCCTTACTGAACAATCTCTTCAACATACTGGTTACGCTGTTGACCCTGGTCAGCGAACCACCCAAGTTACTTGGCGTTGATCCAGTGTTAAACGTTCGATCACGATTACTCACTCTACTGGCACTCCTAAAACGAATAAAACCCCCCCCATCCCCACCCCCACCAACTTCGTGTTAATATCTTTTATAAATTTGTATTCGCTTATAACAAATGTAATATGACTCATTGGTATTAACGTCCCATTCGAGTGGCTTTTATTACCTTGACATTTTGGCACTGGTGGCACTTCTGTTAGCAAATTTATCCGATTAGAACATTCATTTTTGTTTTCTCTCTCTCTCTCTCTCTTTCTTTATCGTGCATTTTAACGCGTTTCAAGTAAGTACCGTACGTAATCGTTCCGTTCTGTTATTTATTTTTTTATTTTTTTTTTATTATTATTATTCGTTAGCTATTGAAAAATTTACCTGGACAATTTCCCGTCGGCAGTAAAATGTATACCGGATACGGCGTCGTCGGCAACGTCATTGCGAAACTTTTGTTGATAATCCGGTACCATCTCGTCGATCCTAACCGATGATGGTTGTAATTCTTGCTGGGCTGCTGACAATTGTATACCAGCGGTCGATGGTTCCGGATGTTCCTCCCGAAATTGTTGAGAGGCAGCCGTGTACGGTAATTCAGTCGGAAATATTTCGTCCCAGTACTGATCCCTGATCAATTCCGGATGTTCGTGGTGCATCTCGTCGACTATCAGATAACTGACCTATCCGAATAAAAAAAAAAAAAGAAAAAAAAAAAAGAACGAGAGATGGTATAGTGTAGAGAAACGATATCGAATCGTTCGTTTATAAGAAGAAGAAGAAAGAAAGAAAAAAATAAATAAATAAATAAATAAAATGAGACATTACCTGGAGGTTGCGATCGATGATCCAATTGACCTCGAAATCGTCGTCGTCCTCGCCGAACGGATTGATCAAAGTTTCGGCGACCTTGAGCCAGCCCATGTAAAAGAAGAACTGTAGAGTCGTGAATACGGGGAAGTAAAGATCGATGGTGGACGAGTTAGACGTTTGGATCCATTGTCTTCCCATAACGCTCGTCAGGAAATACGTGTATACGGCCAACGTAACGACCTTGAAACGAACGAAGGATATTAAAAAAAGAAAAAAAAATAATAGATCGACTCCAATCGATCCCACAGAACCCAACCATTTCGTTATTGTCGTTGTTGTTGTTGACCTATTTTATACCAACCTGCGTGTAAACCAAAGGTACGCTTATAGTATCGTAGTGTATAAGATTCCCGCACATTCCTCGAAACTTATTGAGCTCGTCTATCAACGTTTTAACAGCGAAATCGTCGCGTATACGTCCCTCCTTCCTCGCCCTCGTAACAATGCTCGAGGCCCAAACGATCGGCAGCCAATGTTTGCTCGGTTTCGGGAACTTCGCGTTCAAACTTTGAAATATCGACAATTCGTTCTCCAAAAGCAATCCGGTATCGACGAAATGCTCCAACGTTGGGAAACGTTTCTTGACTCTCGGCGATACGTTCGTAAGCACCAAGGTCAAGCAAACGCACACGTATCTGAAAAGAAAAAAAAAAAAAAAAAGAATGAAGAAAGAGATGAGAAAAATGAATCACCCGCAAAATGGGGTTTTGATCGTTTAATCGTGCTAATTAATTGTATTATTATTATTACTATTATTATTATTGTTGTAATGATTATGATTATACCTGACTATAGTACGGCGCATCAATCGACCTCTCTCATCGTTACCGTGTATAGTTGCCGATACAAATACGGCTATAGAGTCTGGCCAAGGTATAACCATGTATTGATTCCACCATCTTGTCATAACTATGCTAACGTAAAATCCCAATACAAAGGACAATGGTATTAGATCGCTGTACTGATTGCAATAGGCGACTACTGCCTCGAATATTTTCTTTTGTTCGTCATCCAGTATCAATCGGTAGACACTTGAGAGTGAATAATAAATGAACAAAAATAGGGCCAAGTCCAGCCAAACCAATTTGTATATGCTCGCTCTCCATCTGTAGAAAAGAAAGAAAAGAAAAATTGATGAATGGGTCATTGATTGAATGAACGAATGAACGAATGAATGAATGAACGAGTGAACGAATTGAGAGAGAAAAATAATAATAAAAAAAAATAATAATAAAAACTTGTCCTAGTTAAACTAACTAGTCTTATTTAAACTTTCTTCAAAGTTTATCGATTGTACAGCAGTTCCTACGAATGCGTGCATGTATGAATGCATATATATATATATATATACTTGCTCTATATATTAAGTCGACCTTGACAAGTTAACAAAGATCCTTGGAA
>OU427009.1:5242168-5247168 GCA_911387935.1 Dolichovespula saxonica
AGTATATATATATATATATACATACACATACGAGCCGTTGATTTCGAAAGTGCGACGGCGTCCATTAAATATTTCTTTTTTATCTTTTTCTTCTTTTTTTTTTTTCTTCTTCTTACGAAAAATAAAAAACAAATCTCACGTTAAACCTTCAATAAGAAACGACCCGAAAAATATATCTTCTTTATCTAACAAAATGGACTCGTCGCGCCTTCGAAGAATATCTCGACGGTCACGCGTATGCGTTCTGTCGATTTTTAATAACAAAAAAATAAATAAAAAAATAAATAAATAATTAAAAAAAAAAAAAAAAGAGAAGAGAGAAGAAGATAAAACAACAGAAAGATAAATCCTCGGAAATACCTTAACAATAATTTAAGGAAGCAACCAAGACCACGACAGGTAGCGACCTCGGCGGTATAAGTGACCGTCATCCTCTTCGACCACTGAAGATCACAAAGCTCAGCCTTGATCGATAGAAAGGATCTCTTGCATTTCCTTAGAGATAGAGAGAGATAGAGAGATAGAGAGAGAAAGAGAGAGAGAGAGAGAGAGGAATAGAACACACAAAAAAAATATATATATATAGAAAAAAAATTCACTGACACACAAACGCCAACGATAGACACAAGACACGACGAAAAAAAAAAAAAAAAAGAAATATAATTCACCTTCCTCTTCAGCGATTATATATTATTTTTTATTTTTTCTTTTCGTTGTTCTTGTATTCTTCTTCTTCTTCCTCTTCCTCTTCTTCTTCTTCTTCTTCTTCTTCTCAAATTTATCAGAAATTTCTGCGCTCCGTTTTTTTTTTCTCGTTTTCTTCTTCTTCTTTTACTTCCTTTGATCTTCCTTTTTTTTTAATCTTCTTAATTTCACAGCGTCTCAACGCATCTCTTCCATCTCGTAAATGTCTGTCGCGAACGTATACGATAGTACGAGTAAAGTATGAAGGTCATCGATGATGTAGCTATACATCGGTAACACTGTCACAACTCCGTGATTATATAATTTGACTTTTAACTCGTTTCGATCTTACCGTGCAAATCGTTAAAGCATTAAATGCCTATAAAAACGATTATCACGAATTTTTCTTCCCCTCCTCCTTCCTCCTCCTCTTCTCCTCTTCTCCTTCTTTCTCTCTCTCTCTCTCTCTCTCCCTCTCTCTTCTCTTTCTCTTATTTGTTTATTTATCGATATGCAATAACAAGTAATTTGAATCGCTTATCTCGCCACTACTTTTACGTCCAATTTATCTTTCTATTCGTAAAGAAAATCCCATTGATACGTTCTGAAAAATACAAAAAAAAAAAAAAAAAAGAAAAATATGTATGTATATATTGTATCTGTGTGTGCGTGCGTGCGTGCGTGCCTTCGAGCGTACGTGCGTGCGAATGAAGATAAAGAAAGAAAAACGAAAAAAAAAAAAAAAGTAAAAAAGAAGAACGATCCGATAAATCCGAAGGAAGATCTTTTAATCCAACGATCTAAATCCAACGTATAAGATCGTCTAATTGATTTATGAGAAAAAGGAAGCGGAGGAAAAAAAAAAAGTAATTCCTCGGGAATGAAGACCAACCGTGGATTCTCGTTTTACGGAGAGACCATAGCGAATTGCGTGGACCAAGAGGAGGAGGGGGGAGGAGAGGGAGGGGGAAAAAAATAAAAGATAAAATGAAAGAAAGGAAATAAAAGTAGAAAGAAATCAGAGACAAATCGTCGATTGAATTTGAAACGACGAAATGGAGAGAGAGAGAGAGAGAGAGAGAGAATCTTTTTTATCGAACGCGTTTCTAACGAAAAAAAAAAAAAAGATATGATTAACGAAAAAAAAAAAAAAGAAAAGAAACGTCCAAAATCTTCTCTCGTTTTTTGTTCTCGACGATCAAAAAAAAAAAAAAAAAAAAAAAGGAAAAAGAAAAAATATCCGTCTTATTAAAGACGACACGAACATTGAAGTGAACTTAATTCGTAATCAATTTTATAAAACAACGACGACGACAACGACAACAATAATAATTATAATTAATACTAATAATAATAATAATAATAATAATATTGGAAGGAAATATCGTTCGATGTATTGCTCGATCGTTCGTTCCAAACTTTTGGAGGAAACAACAAAAAAGAAAAAGAAGAAGAAGAAGAAGAAAAAAAAGTAAAAAAAAGAAAAAAGGAAGAAACTTACGATCTCGCTGTCGGACATGATTTAAACGACAATAATGTCGATGATTCACCAGAGGAATACGTGGTAAATGATAGTAACGTCAATGTTCCTACAACACATACACCCACACACTCACACACACACACACACACACACACACACACACACACACATCTCACAACTAACAAACGGAACTTGGTTACCGGAACTGGAAATTGCTTTGAAAACACATATACGTCCACACACACACACACACGCACGCAAATAAAATTTGATAAAAATAAACGAATCAAAAAGCAAAAAAAAGAAAAATATCGACAACGACAAATCCCAATTAATTTTCTAAATTCTCCATCAAAATTAATCTCTCTCTCTCTCTCTCTCTCTCTCTCTCTCGTCCCAAGGTCACAGTTATCGATCGATTACACCAAAAAAAAAAAATTGAAAGAAATAGATAAGAATTTTCTTCTTCATATTTTTTTTTTTCTCTCTCTCTTTCTCAGAGGGTTATCGTTCTATCACCCAAAAGAAAGAAAGAAAAAAAAAGAAAGAAAGAAAAAAAGATAAAAAGAATAAGAAAGAAACTATGTCAGAAAATATTACTCGCAAAAGTATTACTCAATTCTCTATCCCTCCCACTCGAACCGAAACATTCACCACCGCCCAGTTAACCCCCTCGCCTCACTCCACCCCATCCAGGCCTCGTTCCCTCCCTCCCACCACCCCCCACTATCCACTTTAACCGTCCTTATCGATAAGAGAGAGAATACACAAGTCGGACTGGTGTCTCTCTGTCGGGGCCGCAAAATTGCCGATTGCCTTCGCGTTGAAAGGTTAAAGCGATATCGAATAAAATCGTAACGTGAAAAAGAAAGAGAAAAATTGAAGGAAAAAAAAAAAAAAAGAAAAAATAAATAAATAAAATAAGGAAAAAGAATAAAAAAAAAAAAAGAAAAAAAGAAAGAGAGAGAACACGCACACTCGTTCTCACCGACGGATAATTAATTAATCGGACGGATAGTTTAATGTACGAACGTACGTACGGATAAATAGAAAAGTTCTTTTATCACGGAATGACAATATCTCGTTTCGATACGATTAACTTTGAACGGCCGTTTTTATCGATATCGTTAATTGATTAGAGATTTTACATCGATTAAGAAGAGAGAGAGAGAGAGAGAAAGAGAGAGAGAGAGAGATGGAGATAGAGATGAAGATTGATAGATAAATAAATAAATAAATAAATAGATTGATAGATAGATAGATAGATAGATAGATAAAAAAAAGATGAGAGTGAGAGAGAGAGAAACTTTCATTCTAAGAACTAATGCCAAGGATAACGTAACGTAAGAAAATAAGGCCGTGTGTTAGCTTAGTTTAGTTTATAAATAGTCCTTAGCAAACGCTATCTCGTAATTACCGTACACACTATATAAGTGTTCTTACTAGTTCTTATTCTCCTTCTCGCTCACTCTCCTTTCGTTCCTTTTGCTCATCTACACTTGTACACACACGCACGCACACACACACACACACACACACACACACACACACACACACACGTATGCATAGATACATACGTATTTACTGTTACTATCAGTCGTATATCGAACACGTGACAATACCGTAAGAGTAATTCTGTGCTTCGAGTCACGGCGACCATCAGTCTCGATCGATCGTCCGACTTAAACGGGGAAAACTCATCCCACAAGGAGCCAACAATCAGGATTTGTCATTCCTTGCACTCTTTTTTTTTTTTTTTTTTTTTTAATGGGACAGGTGGTATACACACACGCGCACGCGCACGCGCACACACACGCACACGCACAAATTCATGGCGTTGCTCAAACACCCGTCCATTGTATTCTCCCGTCTTTAAGTGTAGGGTCCATCCAAGATTAAGTGATGGATTGGTAACACGTTATAAAGTCCGAGACCGATGTGTTTTACGCTTTGAAATATATATTATTTCTAATGTCCTATTCAAATATAGCACTTGGCACTTACGCCCAGGGGTACTCTCGCCTTTCGTAAATATGAATAACATGTGACTTTGGATATGCAAATGGGATACGAGAGATTAAAGAGAGGAAAAAAAAGAAAAAAAATTGTACGTACGCTTGATTTCTCGTTCCACGTTTTCGAAAGAAACGAGAGAGAGAGAGAGAGAGAAGGAGAAAAAAAAAAAAAAAAAAAGGAAGTCGGAAAGGAAGTAAAAAATATTCCTTGCGAATTCCTAATCTTTTCTCTCGGCGAGAATGAATCGTAAATTTTAGAACGTATTTGCCATGTTGGAATAATTTTGCACGTACGTAGACGAAACTTTTCGAACGATTTTCTGATTGAAAATGAGAAAGAAAGAAAAGAAGAAAAAAAAAAAAGGAATTATCGAACGATTACTATCGTATTGGCGAGGAATAAGGAAGAGAATATATATAAATTTTTGCGCTGTGATTCACTCGTAACGATTCCCGAACGAGAGATTCTAATCTTGCTGCGCAAGGAACCGAAAAAGAAAGGAAAGCAAAATTCCTGAGGATCCTGTTCGCCGAAGAAGAAGAAAAAGAAAAAGAAGAAGAAGAAGAAGGGGAAAAAGAAAAGGTTCCATTCAAAAAAACACCTCGGTAGGTAGGAGGGTTGGAAAAGAAAACGCAAAATATATTCCCGAAGGATCGGTCTCATCTCCGAGCACGAATAATATCGAAGATCTCGAAAATAAAAAGAGAAAAAAAAAATAAATAAATACAAAAAAGAAATTGACGAAGAGGACGGAAACAATTAAAATGTCCTCGACCTCTTTTGCAAAAGAGGGAAGAAAAACGAAAAAAAAAAAAAA
>OU427009.1:5252168-5262168 GCA_911387935.1 Dolichovespula saxonica
TCTTGACCCGATATACCAACGCCGACATCGGCCGTCTGTATCATGCTAACGTCATTGGCACCATCGCCTATGGCCAACGTTCTCATTCTCAATTGTTCCTTCACTATACGCACTATGTAAGCCTTCGAGGAGATCGAATTAAAAAAAAACAAAAACAAATAAAAAATATACACACATATATATACGAATATAAAAGTACGAACGAACGCTATTGGATAAAATTTTTTAATCGAGCTCGTTCATACCCGATACAACAAATGTCTCAATTACCTTTTGTAATGGGGTAGCTCTGCAAGCGAGTACGCTCGAACAGGTTCTTGTTAATTCCAAGAAAGGAGTAGTTAAACCAGATCTCGGATCAAGTATGACGGTCAAAGTTTTACCATCGACAACGAGCGCACGTTCCCTTGGAATAGGACTACCAATCCTATGTGCGTCCCTTTCAGCTGGATCGTAACCGTACATCGCGATACCATCCTCGTTCCTATTGTCCATACCCAAATTCGTTGCGTTGTTATCCCTCTTCGCCGACTCCAAATAACCACGTATCAAAGTTTCCGCGACCGTTTTAGATCGCGTCTGCAATTGCAATAGTTGCATTGCCGGTGAAAACAAGCCTGCCGAGTATGCAACGTTCACCGCCGTTTCCGGCTTATCGCCTGTGGGATAATAACGGGAATAAATAAATAAATAAATAAATAAATAAAAACGGGGAATAAGAAAATACGGGAATAAATAAATTCCCGAAGGACGATACGAGCTTACGCGTAATTTTGAATTATCGTTATAATCAATGATCATAGAACAAAACCTGTTAAAACCCAAACGACGATCCCCGCTTTAACGAGGGCCTCGATGGTCTCCGGTACACCTGGTTGCAATTTATCCTCGATCCCGGTTGCACCCAACAACGTCATATGATTTTCCAAAATCGCGTAGGAGTCTCTAATACGACGTTCACGATTTTCGGTAGCCAATTCTGCCTCCAAGTGTTTCTCACGCCAACAATCGTATTCCTGTTGGGTCAACGATCTCCTTGCCATAACCAAAGTTCGAAGGCCCTGACGAGCGTAAGAGTTCAATTGTTGTCTTATCTTCGCCGACGTAATCGAATTTTCATCGTTCGACGTTAAAGACCCTAACACCGTGGTGTCCGCACCCTTGCTGTACAAAATGATTTCATTCGTCAACGGATGTCGCACAACCACCGACATACACTTTCTGCTCGAGTCGAATGGCAGTACCTAAAACGTACAATACTTATATACGTACACGTGTATTAACCACTTGCGCTACAAAGACGTGCCACGCACGTCGTGAATGTTTTCGTTACGAAACCGAAAGCGACGTGTATACCACGTCGATAGGCATTTGCGTCAGAAAAGACGTGCCACGCACGTCGAGAATGCTTCCGTTCCGAAACCGAAAGCGACGTGTATACCACGTCGATAGGCATTTGCGGCAGAAACTAAAGACGTGCCACGCACGTCGAGAATGTTTTCGTTACGAAACCGAAAGCGACGTGTATACCACGTCGATAGGCATTTGCGGCAGAAACTAAAGACGTGCCACGCACGTCGAGAATGTTTTCGTTACAAAACCGAAAGCGACGTGTGTACCACGTCGATAGGCATTTGGCGCAGAAAGAAAAGACGTGGAGCGCGGGCACGTTTTATCGAAATTTATCAATCGTAGCGCAAGTGGTTGAAGAAACGTCGTAATCATTCCAATTAATTAATCCATTCTCGTGTTCTCACGTATAAAATCTCGTAGGTTAGAATCGTCTTGTCCGGCAACGATATTATCGTATTGCGCGGTGTACGTTTAAGGAGTTTGACGTCGTATGCCCTAGCAGCATTGACCAGTGCCAACTCGTCGGGACTTTCGGCCTCGTAAATCGCTGGAGTTGGTGTAAACTGTTCCACGGATCTTCCGCTCATATCGAATATTGGACTCAGTATGTTCCGCCTCTTTTGGCCGGCATTGGGCGACTGTTTCCTCGACAACAATCCCAAGCTCAAGCTCGGTATGGACGTTAAGTTCAATA
The DNA here is from genome assembly GCA_911387935.1 of Dolichovespula saxonica. Lineage (NCBI taxonomy): Eukaryota > Metazoa > Arthropoda > Insecta > Hymenoptera > Vespidae > Dolichovespula > Dolichovespula saxonica. The sequence goes on from OU427009.1 coordinate 5,254,216, forward strand.
ACTTTGGCCTGTGAAAACAAGGAGAGGAGAGATCCCTTAACGAAAAACAAAAAAAAAAAAAGAAAAAAAAAAAAAAAAAAACAAACAGAAGAACGAATTCTTTTTCCTGAGTTACGTTTCGAGCATAAAAACGTACCTGGCCACTTTTGATTGTAACTTTGGCGTATCGTTAAGTACAGCGGCCGAATCTATTATAGACGAGATCGGCGAGGAACTACCGCCAGTTATGCTTGGCGTTGGTGTTGCCACTGGCAATGGCGGTATCGAAGGTGACGGGGACGGGGTCACGCTCCTTGACTCGGACAATCTCTCGTATCTATCGATTATCGTCGAAAGATGGTTATTTCATTGTGAGAATACGAATCGAACAAAAACGAAAAATTGCGTAGACCACGAACGAACGAACGAAAGAACCGATAAGTATCGCGGTTATACCAACCTGCTCGGTCCATTCCCATTTTTATGGGGTTCTTCAATGATACCGCTCGAATTCATAATATCATGATGCGGTTGAGAATTGACCACGACCGTGTTGCAAGTCGCCAAGACTATAAGGAACTCCTGTAGGCGGTGCCTGAAGGTACCGATTAACAAATCCTCCTTCAATCTCGGACACGGCATCAAATTCTCACCCTCGCCCTCGTGAGCATAATCCTGTCCACCAACGGCGCACCTTCTGAACAACATCTTGTTCTCCGTCAACGTTCCCGTCTTGTCCGAGAATATGTACTGTACCTAAGGGGGTGGGAAATAAAGGAAGAAAAAAAAAAATTTCAAAATTGATTACACCGGATCGTATTCATTTCAAATTCCCATAATCACCTGACCCAATTCCTCGGTTATGTTCAAAGCACGGCACTCCGCTCTCCGTCCTGTTTCTTTGTCGTACAAAAAATTGTCACGGCCAATGTGATATATCTGACCGACCTTGGCCATCTCAATCGTAACGTACAAACTCAACGGTATCATAACCTGTAGGATTATGACGAACGTCCAGAACGTTATCATACTCTCGTAATTTGGATCCTGGAGTGTTGGTAGGAACGGTACGAATATCGTAGAGGAGAACGACGAAAGCCAAAATCTATAACCGATGGCACCGATCGTGCAAAGTTTTATCAGTATAACCATGCACCATATTATGTCGCAGTTCATCCTTTTCTCCAAACGCGAACGCTGTAATACGTTTTTATAAACATTTTGATCGTTCGATTTTCAATACTCAGGGGAGGGGGGGGGTTACGTTGCGATTAGTTCGTAGAACGATTTTAAATTTTACCTTGTGCCTCGGTCCACCGTTATTCAACATTGCTTTGGTCTCATGTCCAGCATAGACCACAATGCCTTCTATGAAGTCTGTATTTTTTAACAAACATTCCCTGAGTAATAAGTTCTCGATAGTAACCGGCACTCTACCGCCATTTGGATGTACCACGGCACCGTGAAACCTATTGAAACAAAAACAAAAATCAAAAAAAAAAAAAAAAGGAAGGAAGGAAGGTATGAAAAATTTGAACAAATTTCGATAGTCGATCGATCATTTATTTGTTTATTTATTTTTTTCTTTTCTTTTTTGTATCTTACCTATTTATCTTGGTACTCGGTTGATCGACCTCGAGCATCGAACGAAATTTTGCCGGTTGAAATGTATCCTGCAATTCGAAAAAACCACGTACGACCTGTCGCTGTTTTAAATTCGTCTCGCCGTCTAAATTACAGGTGTCGATATAAGCCAAACCCTGTGGATCACTGCTACGGAGAAGTAATAGATCCGCTGGTACTACTTCGTTGTTTGATAGGTGCACCAGGTCACCGACCTTAACGTCCTTCCATGCGACCTGCATGTATCTACCGCCTTCCCTGTAACAACAACGACAACAAACAAACAAATAAATAAGTAAGAAATAAAAAGTATATTGTATCATTTGATGATTCCATAGTTCGTAACGACTCTAAAGAATATTTTAACACGTCGTAAGAGAGACAGAGAAGAGAGATTAAATTAATAATAATAATGATAATAATAAGAAAAAAAAAGGGTTAGGATGGAAAGAAAACGCGTTGCATAAAATGTGCAATCGTAAGGCTTTGCCAATTAAAATCCAAGAACGTTGAATACGATTGGGACAATCCTACTAACAATGAAACTGATTAATTCATCGACGTTTAATGAAGAAGAAGAAGAAGAAGAAAAAAGAATGAATCGTGTCATCGAAGAAATCTTTTTCTCCGTGTGTGGTGGGGGATAACGTATGCCACGGGAGTAGGGGTGGGGAGGGGAGGGGAAGGGAGGGGAAGATAATAAAATAGGATCTTTAAAACGATGCTGTGTCCACGCGTCATTGATCGTAACGAGAGTGTTAGAAGGTCGAGACCAAGACCGAGACCTTTTGTGCAACCTTTCAATGCCTTCTACCATCTAACCTATCTATCTATTTATCTATCCATCTATATATCTATGTAACTATCTATTCGTCCATGAAGAAGGAAAAAAAAAGAAAAGAAAAGAAAAGAAAAGGGAAGGAAAGGAAAGGACGAAACGATACAACGTGACATAATCTTGTCGCGTGACATTTGAATTAAAGCCCGACCGAATAATAAAGCCACTGCGGAATACTTATAAACATTTAATTATTACATTCCTTGGTTTGTTTTTTCTTGATTTTTTTTTTTTTTATATATATATATATGAGTGTGTGTGTATTTCAAGAACACATCGAACAAATTAGGGCCAACTGTCCGGTGCAATTACTAGAACGATACTTTGTCACGATAAAACCTCGCGAGACTCGTTCACTTTAATTCCTATTAAATTGAACACACATACATACACACAGAGAGAGAGAGAGAGAGAGAGAGAGAGAGAGAGAGAGAGATGTATATAGACGCGATATAAATTCAATAAATAATCGACAATAATTATCGTACGGTATCGGTTGCAAAATTTGATACGTTCAATTTGATAAATTTAATCGATACGAAATAGAAACCCATATAACTTGCTATTGCGTTCAACCGAAAATTATATGATTACATATTGAAGCACGTTTCGTGATAATCGCTAGACTAAACCAATAACGTTTCAAACGATTCTCATTGATATATATATATATATATATATATATATATATACACACACACATATACATACGTGTACATATATAAATATAAATATATATATATATATATATATATGTATATATACACATATACATACGTGTACATATATAAAACGATTTTATTTATACGTACAGACTTATGTTTATATCCTATGTATATACATACACATATACATGTCTATATATATATATATATATATATATATATATATATATATATATATATATGATATCGGAGATTAGAATCAAAGTAATAACAGTTGCTAATGAATTATTTCCCAAAGGAAAAACCACTCGAACGAAGGTTTCTCTACGGCAAATGGTATCGAGAAGTAATCAACTTCTGACTGACGGTATGTGCCACATAACTTGAGTTATTGTTAGATGCGTGGTCGAACGTATTATACCGATCGTGCGAGCGAAGGTCAACCAATCTCCAATATAATCGTACGATATTCTCGCAGGTTCGAACGAATTGCTGTGCTAATGCATCTTTAACAAAAAAAAAAAAAAGAATAAAGGAAAGAAACGAAGGAATAAAAAAAATATACGCGAACACACACACACACACACACACACACACACACACACACACAGAGAAAGAGAAAGAGATAGAGATAGAAACGAATAGGTGACTCGTCATTCCTCCGGCTTCATTATTTACAGGAAACCTAAGTGAAAAATAAAAAGAGAAATAAGAAGAAAAGACAAAGTACGTAACCACGGGAGGAATTGGATTTTACGGGATTAAATAAAAAATACGATAAATCCCATAGATCTGTCTTGTCGAATTAATTGAATTTTCACCGATGTTTTCGATTATTCCGCGAGACCAAATCCAACCGACCCCATTGACCACCCCCCCCCCCGCCCCTCCACTCCCACTATTTCACTCATTCGTCCACGTTACTCCTTTTTATATCGCGAATCAACGTTCGCCCATGGCGAGGAGCAAGTAAATAGCCATGGCAAATAAAACGATCTCGTTCCCGTGTCCCACATAACTCTCATTCTCCTTTAAACGCGCATGGTTTGTAATGATGTAACCGGTGACGTCACGTGGGTAATACTTAAAGCGGCACCGGCTCGAAGAAAGACGAAGGAGGAGGTGAAGAAGGTGTAGGTGTAGGTGAAGGAGGTGAAGGAGGTGAAGGAGGTGAAGGAGGAGGAGGAGGAAAGTCCTTTGAAGAATACTTCGTCGCTCCTTCCACCTTCAAGACTTCAACGAGACGATACCAAAGCAACTCAAAGACCTCTAAACGACAACCACGCTTTGTTTACTTAAACATCCGTTCGTAATCCCGTTTTATATCATTAGCAGCTATTATTCACGCGATCGGACGACCATAAAATAATAAGTATTTTTAACGTAATCGAATCGAAGCGCTCGAATTTAACGAACGGAAAAAACGGGCGTTGACTTTGGAATCGTTTGAAAAAATAGGAGGTGTCTATTTTTTTTTTTTTTTTCTTTCTGCTTTTCTTCTTTCTTCCTCGAGCAACCCTAAGAACGATATGTTCAGAGGGGGGGAAGAGAGAAAAAGAAAAAAAGAAGAGGAAAAAAAAAACAGAACAGGTAGATATAAACGCGCGTTAAGTTTATTTGTGCATCACTCCGCGATAAGTACATTAACCGGTTTTTATTGTTATATATACAAACTACTACTACTTTTGCTGCTGCGATAAAAGATATTTTTATCTTTCTTTTCACCTCTCCCTCGTCTCTCCCTCGCCCCTGATCGTCCCCACCCCCCGTACTTAATAATTTACCTCATCCCGTTGTACCATCTCATGAGAATGCAAATAACGTTTTATCGTCGTCGTCAACGTTATTGTTTTTCTTCTTCTTTCTTTTCTTTTCTTTTCTTTTATTTCTTTTCTTTTCTTTTATTTCTTTTTTTTTTTTTCGGTAAGCCTAATTGCCACGACAAAAGTTTGTATTCCCTCGAACGTTACGCGATATACGAAAGAATCTCTTTTTAATATTCCGAGAGGAAAAAAATGGAGGAAAAAAGGGAAAAAAAATGGAGGAAAAAAAGGAAAAAAAATGGAGGAATCCACTTAACGGCCTTAACTTTTTTCTTTCCTTTTCTTTTTTATTTTTTCTTTTTTTTTTTTTTTTTTGTTCGTTTTATATTCAGCGTCGCTTTCTATTATAACGACCGACCGACTATTAGTAGAGTATTTCAAATTTATTTTTATTTCTCTCTCTCTCTCTCTCTCTCTCTCTCTCTCTCTCTCTCTCTTGCTATATATATCTCCTTTTGTGTGTCTTTGTCTCTCACGAAGAGAAAAATATTAAACGAGGAAAGGCCAAAGAGGGTCGGTGCGAAAATGTTGCAAGCGCAATAAGTGGAGTACCGTGGAGGTCGACAACGATATAAAAAAATAAAGAGAGAGAGAGAGAGAGAGAGAGAGAGAGAGAAAAGAAAAAGAAAAAAAAACAAATAAATAAATATAAAAAAAAAAAAAACGAACAATACAAATAAAAAGAGAAGACTTTGTGAAGTGGCGCGAGACGATCTGCGGGGGAAACTTTTGACGTTTAAAAAAAAAAAAAAAAAAAAGAAATAGAAAAAAAGGTACACACTCGCCGACGCGAAAGACAGCTCTGCTAATTCATCATCGGTACGTCGGTTATCTACGACTTTGTGGCATAATCATGTGGTCGGGGTGGGGGGGAGGTGAGGGGAGGTGAGGGGAGGTGAGGGTGAGGTGAGGGTGAGGGGGTGAGGAACCTACCGAAGAATAACGCGCGCGCTTCGAAACGCTTTTTATGAGATTACGAACGATATCGATATGACGTAGAGATATATAACTTGCTGACACATCGTAACACACACACACACACACACACACACAGAGAGAGAGAAAGAGACACACGAAGAAAGACATACAAATATACTCGGTATCTTAGAAAATTAGCTGATAAATCGAATTATCTATCCTTACTTCGATATAATAATATTGAAAACGTCGGAATGACGAATGTATGGGATATTAAATTGACGTCATTCTGGGAGTTTCCTGAACGACGACGAAAAAAATAAAATTAAATTAAAGAAAAAAAAAAAAAAAAAAAAAGAAAAGAAAAGGAAAGGAAAGGAAAGGAAGGAAAAAGAAGGAACGAGCATTTTCTAATAATTCAACCAACGCAATAAACAACAACACAACCATCGCGAATTTATTAGATCGACGATTGCTGGCAATGATCGTTTGATATTATTTGGGATATTCCAAGGACTCGAGGGAATATATTTTCCGATCGTTTTCTATCGAAATAATTTCATCGAATCTGCTCGATCGTCGACGCGGCATGATTCTAAGCAAAAAATGAAAAAAAAAAAAAAAAACTAAAAATAAAAAAGATAAAAAAAAGAAACCCTCGTGTAATCCAATATAAAAACCGTGTCTCACAACCGAGATATTACTATTATTGGATTAAACTTTTTGATGGATATCCATCGTTCGATCTATCGTACATACATGCATACAAACAGTTCCCTCCCCCACCCTCCGATCTGGCAAACGTTTCGAGTAGGATTTTTTTTTGTTCGATCTTGGCTGGCGCGCGCGCACGCACGCACCTCTGTAAAGTTTTCTGTCAACAAAGGTGCAAACGTGATAAGCGATAAATTTCAAGTCGATTTCGCGGCGAATACAACGACGAAACTTTCAGGACAAATATAGAAATAGATAAGATGAGAGAGAGAGAGAGAGAGAGAGAGAGAGAGAGAGAGAGAGAGAGAGAGAGAGAGAGAGAGAGAGAGAGAGAGAGAGAGAGAGAGAGAGAGAGAGAGAGAGAGAGAGAAATAAATCAGAACGAATAGAAGAAAATACAGGGACACGTATGTATGTATGCGTGCACGTATGTTACTGTGCGTTGGTACCTGTAAAAAAAAAAAAAAAAAAAAAAAAAAGAAAGGAAAAAAAAAAAGAAAAAAGGAGTATACTTGAAGAGTATTCATAAATAGGACGTGACGATGTCGAGTTTAATGGATGAAGGCATAAAGACGCGTGTAATCAATGAAAAGAAAACACAGGCATAGAGAGAGAAAGAGAGAGAGAGAGAGAGGAAAGATTAGAACCTTGTTAGAAAACCCTGAGGAAGAAAAAATACAATTGACGAGCCGGCAAACGGAGGATGAGGACATTTTCCTCGACCCGATTTATGATCTTCGTTCTAGAAAATAATTCTTCTCGAAGCGAAGTATAAAAAAAAAAAAAAAAAGGATCGTCCTGTCGAGAGATGATTTGGAACTAACCGTTACGATCTTTCGATCTCGATCGTGAACGCATACGCGCGTCGATTTTTTAAATCCACTGAATTTTTTTTCCCCCCCACCCAATCATCTCGTCTTCTTTCCATTTCGTCATTTATCCGCGCTGCGTAATTCTCTCCGCTTAACGAGAACGAGTTAATGTCGGCGTTTATTTTCTTCTTCTTCCTCCTTTTTTTTTTTTATTTTTTTTTTTTTTTTTTTTCGTACGTACGCGTAACCGCGACACGTGAATCCTCACGGGTTCAGATAAATTCGCGAGGATCCACCATGCTGCGGTTGGTTACGCACCACTCGGGATTTTTTTCTTTTTTTTTTTTATTTTTTCGAAATATATTCGTAACGTGTTCATTACATCGCTAAACGGTTACTTCCGTTATTCGGTGATTTTTTTTTTTTTTTTTCTTATTTTTTACGATTGTTCGGATTCGTCGCGGTTATAACAGTAATTTTATGCAGCGACACGTTCTATCGATTTGGAGTAGGGTAACGTAAACACACACACACACACACACACACACACACACACACACACAACACACGCGTGCACACGT
>OU427009.1:5267168-5292168 GCA_911387935.1 Dolichovespula saxonica
TATTTCGTTCGAAAAATTTTAAACGAACGATACGTACCGTAGACCGTAAACTCGATGTCATACGATCTACGGATAATTAAAAGTACAATAAAACTGATCGACGAGACGAGCTTCGATGAAGCAAATCGATGAGATTAATTTCGTAATAATTAAAATAAATTACCATCGTGATCGCGATCGGGTAAAATCGACGTTACAATTAATAACGTCGAATGTCGTTACTTTCCTTACAGTTTATTTATCGTTGTCGTATACTTTTCTTTGTGCGAATCTAATGAGATCAACGAGACTAATCTTTCCACGGGGAGAAAAAAACTCAATCGTTTTCGAATTGATTGCTTCGTCCAATAATCCCAACGAAAATATCATCGTACGCGTATATAAAATAGGAAAAAAGTAATTGTAGATCGATCGTAGAATGAGAATAGTCAGATTGATAATGGAATAATTTACCTGGAGGCTTGCCTGGAATGTCCACGAAAGGAGGGCACCTTTCCGGCAGTAGAAGGCCGCGATTCCTCTCTGTGTCCAGGTGGCAGAATAAAATCCGTTCTCGAGCCGACGCGACTGTGACCCGATACCGGTAATACTTGACTTTGAACATCTACGACCTGTCCTTGACTGAACGCTCTCTGGTGTCCTGGTTTCTTCAATGCCGACGGTCTCGCAGGGCCGGTTAAAGTCGGCAAAGGGCCCAAGTACGAGCCGCCTATAGGCGGCCAGGGTTGCGTTTGAGTTTGCCAGGACGTCTGATACGTTCCTGGATTCGTCGGGACGCTCGGACTCGCCAGGACACCACCGTGACTGGCCGATCTCGCGTGGCTCTTCGAATACGGTCTTCTTCTCAATCGTGACGAAGGATCCTCGATGTCCTTTGCATCTCCTAAATCGTTGCTTCTCATGGAACCGAGTATCGTCGGTGCCGATAATGGTGGAAGTTGTACGGTTGGTATGATATTTCCTTGTTGTTGTTGTTGTTGTTGTTGTTGTTGACGAGAGACTCCCGGGAACACGTAAAGAGAAGCCTGTTTCTCTATCTCCTCGCAAGCTGCTTCTTGCATACCTCTCTCGGACATACTGGCACATCTAAAAATTCATTAATTAATATTCCTAAATCGTTCGATTAATGAATCGTCGAACTCGAACGAAATCAAACGAAGATCTCAATCGATGAAAGATCTTATCAACGATTTCATTCTCCCCACTCCGTTAGATTCTGTAACAAAAGAACTGGTATCCATCAAACGGTTCGTTGGAGGAACCTTCGGGAGATCTACTTTAAATGGATTATAATTGGTTCCGTAATATTAACATTCGATCTTAAACGTCGAATCGTATATTCGTAATGATACGTTCCTTTCCATTTCAATGGCGATATTTTTTTTTTAAACCAATCTCGATAACCCGAATAAATATATATAAACGTGAATATTATCGATCTCGATTTATTCGAAAAATTGCTCGGTAAGAACGTCCGCTACTTTCTTCGTTCTATTTTCATTATACCATCACACACAAAACACCCACCGAATAAGATACAGAATGAACGTGTGTGTGTGTGTGTGTGTGTGTGTGCGTGCGTGTATGTATGTATATGTAACAGAGAGAGAGAGAGAGAGAGAGAGAGATAGATAGAATATTCAGGAAGCAACGTAGTAATCCATTTGGAAGCGATGGACTCTTCAGAGCACTGCATTCGGTGCACTTGCACTCATTCGACACAGCAATGCTATTAATAAGATCAACCGAAGTTCCCGTTTCTTTTCTTTTACATAGACATATATATATATATATTTTTTGTTGTTGTTGTTGTTGTTGCTTATTTAACGAACAAACAAATCAAAAAAAAAGAAAAAAAGAAGAAAAGAAAAGGAAAGAAAATTTGAGGGAAACAATTGGACGGAGACGTGCACTTTGACGTTACTCGTTCGCGAACTGAAACGATACGAAAAGATGACTGTTCTATACGTAAGTCGGTAAAGAGCGTATCTAAGCCACCTTATCTCTCCCTTTTTCCCTCTCTCTCTCTGCCCCCCCCCTCAAACTCTCTCTCTCTCTTTCTCCCATATTCGTTCTTCGTTAACCTGCACGCAGTCGATAAGACAAAAAAAAAATAAAAAATGCGCGCGAGCTCGAGTTTCTTCGGGGAAAAAAAATAAATAAATCATCATTTCCGGGTTATATGTTATGAAAAAAGAGAGAGAGAGAGGGAGGGGGAGAGAGAGAGAGAGAGAGAGAGAGATCATTCGATCGATGATCCGAATTGATCCAACATTTCGTCGGGATATTTGATCGAAAGTCGTGCGATCTTTTCGATTTTTATTTTTTTTTTTTTATTTTTTATTTTTTATTTTTGTTCTCTCTCTCTCTCTCTCTCTCTCTCTCTGTCTCTTTCTCTCTATAAACGTAATATCACTCCCGAGGATTGAAATTCTACATTTATTTTGACCGCCACGTCGACGTATAAGCTAATTACGTAACCACAGCAAAGTATATATATATATATATATATATATATATATATATATATATATATATATATATAAATGTATGTATATGTATCATGGTAAAGGTCTGCTGAATTCGATTGAATTAAGAAAATAAAAAAATAAAAAGAAAGAAAGAAAGAAAGAAAAGATCTATCGGGTAAAAATAATAATTCTACAACGGGGAATATTTTCTTTTTATTTTTCGATTTTTTTTTTTTTTTTTTTTTGGGGGGACGAACATACGAACGCAATTTTTCAATCGTACTTTTGAAAAACGTTTAACGCATGGAAACGAACCAACCAACGAAGCAATGCAACTTGTCGTTATCTTACAATATTATCGCTACAAGGAAAATACTATTTAACGATATCCTTGAAGAAATTTGGCGAGTTTTCGTTTCGAGGAAATGAAGAAAATAAATATATGCACACATTACATACATACGTGCATACATATATTATTCTTTTTTTTTTTTTTTTTTGCAAGAAAACAAGTGCGATCGAAGATTCGCGAAAGAAGGAAGGAAGGAAGGAAGGGAAAAAAAAGATAATAAAAAAACAAATTTACTAATTTGACGTCATAACCTATGAACGAAGTAACCGAATAATAACGATCGAAGATCTATCGTTAAAAGGACAACGCAAGTTTTGATTCATTTTACAAAAATCGTTGTACGTTTCCTATCCCCGAAAAAAAAAAATTAAAAAAAAAAAATAAAAAAAAAGACTCCAAGAACTCGGTACGACGAGTAGACCGGTTCTTCGAGCCGCCCTATTAGATTTGAATTATGTACAAACTAGTATTCTCAAATAATCATCATTTAGGAATCGCTCGTCGTAGTCGCGTGTGTACAGGCAAAAAAAAAAAAAAAGAAAAAAAAGCCAACTAAAGGATTCCATTGTGGTCTCGGGATCGATGCCAAAGCTAAATCCCTACGCCTAATGTAAACGTACGATGATATATATCAAAGGGGGTAGAAAAATCGACCACCGATGGAAATTTAGGTCACGATGAAAGTATAGAAAGGACGCGTAATCTCCGAAGGGATATTCGTAAAAAGAAAAAAAAGAAAAAAAATTTACCGTCGATCAAAAAAAAAATAAAAAAATAAAAAATGCATCCCCCCCCTAACGAGATCTTTCCGATCCATTACGTTCCTTGTAATCGATACGAAACGAAGAGATCTATCGATTGGGATGACCCATCGATGATCGATAGTATCTATCATCGATATATACGAACTGTGTCCCTGTATTAATCGTTTTTATATAAATATATATATATATATATATATATTTATATATTTATATACAAAAAATATTTGATCATTTTTTTATTATATATATAATATATAATAAAAATATTATATATGGTATAATAAAATATATAATAAAAAATATATATATAATAAAAATATATAATAAATATATATATATAATAAAAATATTTTTACAAACTCGGTATATCTCCTGTTCTATTACACACGTACGTATTTACACGAAATATATAAACATGAGGTAACGTCGTATGTAAATAAAAATACTCATAATGGAGGAATTCGATTCCGCATCGAGTCAAAGGTCATCAGAGTTATTTTATATTTACATATATATATATATATATATATATATATATATATATATATATATATTGCATAATATCTGTGTTATACGGGGTGTCCAAAAATAGAACGACCAACTTTCATTTTCCATCGAGCAACGAATAACATTGGCACAATTGATATATCGTTTTCTGGAGTCGATACGAACGCAACACGCGCGGTCTCATTAAAAAAAGTAAAAGAAAAAAAAAATCCTCGTGAGAATTCGATTCCGCATAGAATCTAAGATAACCGGAAATGTTTTCCATACATTCATCATAATTTGACGAACGGTGTGTATTCAAGGGACACCCTTTGTATACACACATACGCATATATGTCTAGATATATGGCAAACAAGTTAACAGTTATTACGGTAAGCTTACATTAATGTGAAATATAACCCGACATATTGATCAACTTTTTTCTCCCCGTTTTCTTTTTTTCTTTTCTTTCTTTCTTTTTTCCTTTTTCTTTTTCTTTTTCTTTTTCTTTTTTTTTTTTTTTTTTAAACTCGATCGAAGAACACCGTCGTCCGTCAGTCCGTACGTTACGTACTGTACGTACGGTACGGTACTTAAGTATTATGCCCGTTAACGACGTGTCCTTCGAAGTTGTCAATGTGTTCGAATAATAAACGCAAAATTTCTTTCACTCTGAATCCCTCGTTAAACTCGTAACACGAAGTATCCCAACCGGTTTCATTGCCGGAGCTCAAAGACTAAAGCGCAAGAATCGGTATAAAAAGAAACGACGAATGACCTTCCCAACTCGGACGAGTAAGTAAGATCAGATTCAATGATTTCTTTTTTATTTTATTTTTTTTTTTTTATATTCCTCTTCTTCCTCTTTTTCTCTCTCTCTCTCTCTCTCTCTCTCTCTCTCTGTCTCTGTCTCTCTGCTAAACGCACAGGACACGACTGACACGGAGACGATCGAGAAGGTCGTCGTAAAAATCGGTCAAAATGATTATCTTCATTATTTTTATCGAATGATCGACGACACCTAATCTTATCTTCGTTTGAGCTTTGTAAGAAGGAAGGAGAGAAAGAGAGAGAGAATTTAAAAAAGGAATAAATAAATAAAAAATAAAGACGATCGATTATTTCTCCCCCACAACCCCTCTCCAGACCCAACCAAACTCAATCCGACGAATTACAAATCGTCTTCTATTACTTGTCTTACTTTACAACACGACGATTTACTACCCATACGCATGTAAAAGTTCATGGTCGAAGTAATTCAAAACTTTTGTCCAACTTATGCATATATATATATATGTATATATATGTATATGTATATATGTATGTGTATGCATGTATGTATATACGTTCGCAAATTAATAATCATCATGGCCGTCGGAATAGAATCGTTCTTAATAACGAAAGACGAAGCCAGTAAAACGAGATAAATGATCCAGGATCGCGTAACTAATTTATGCCTGGCACTTATATACACATACATTATATATATATATATGTATATATGTATATATACGTATATACATATATATTGTTATATATTACACAAGACAATTATTCATTAGACGCTCGACGATTCGTATTCTTGCTTTCGTTTCGTTCGTTCGTTCGTTCGTTCGATCGATCGATCATTTTATAATACTTTTATGATCGAGATAAATAAGAGCGCAAGCCGATATTATATATCTCTAACTTTATAAATCCTAACTCGACGGAATAATATCGTTCGTAAAAAATGTTAAAAAATGAAATGAATCGTGAGAAATGTTAAAAAATGAAATGAATCGTGAGAAATGTTAAAAAATGAAATGAATCGTGAAAAATGTTAAACCCTTCCTTCCTTTCACCCTCCAAACTCCCAATGTTAAAAATGTTTCTAATGTTTACTTTTTCTAATTTCTTTTTTTCTTCTTCTTCTTCTTCTTCTTCTTCGCAATTTCCAATGCCGCATATGAAGAAGAAGGAGAAGAAGAAGAAGGTTTGCCGAGAAGTTGGCTGATAGAAGAATAGAAAATACTCTGTCCCCTTTATCCTTTCTTGGACTGCGCGAGATCGCGCGAGTCACATACAAATACGATTGAAAGAGACGTACATGGAATCCTATTCAAACGATTTTGTATAAATGGACGGACGGATGCTTGTGTGTGCGACTAGTTTTGTTCAAAAAAAAAAAAAGAGAGAGAGACAAAATTACCCGTAGAATTTACACGGAAGAGGACGAAGAAGAAGAAGAAGAAGAAGAAGAAAAAATCCCGAACAAATATGGCGTTCTCGCTTTACGCGGAAGACAAATTTTATGAGGGGGAGAAAAAGAAAAAAAATAAAAAAGAGAAAAGGAATGAATCCTCCGGTCGAAAGAAAAAAATATGGCGTCGTCGATTTGAGCTGGAGGTAAATTTGAAAAAAAAAAAAAAAGAAAAAGGGTGGGGAACGAAAAAGACGAAGAAAAAGAGGAAATGAAGAAACCGAACGAATGTGTCGTCCTCGTTTCGCGCTTTGAGCGAATGTAAACGAAACGCAAACAAAAAATAAAGGGAAAAGAAAAAAAAAAGGAAGAAAGAAGGTACAAAACATTTACGAGAAACGTAAAAGAGAGGAGAAAAAACCGAACGAACATGGCGTCTTCGCGTTTTACGCGGGTGGACGAATTTGAAGTAAAAAAAAAAAAAAAAAAAAAAAAGAAGAAGATAAAGAAAAAGGATAGTAATTTCTAAATTTCATTTCCAATTCGACGACGGGGATTAATATGAATACGTTTTAGTATATAATTAATTTTCTTCGACTAAAAAAAAAAAAAGAAAAAAAAAAACGCGAGAGCATCGCCACGGAACGGAATAAACTCCGAAAGGAATAATAATTTTCTCTTCGCTTGGAAGATCGGTTGTACTTAACACACATTTTCAAACTACGTTAACTCGAAATTGAAAGTACGTATGTACGTACATACACCTTTATATATATATATATATACACACACACATATATATATATACAAATGTATTTGGATTACGAGGCCTGCAATTGGTCGAATTTAAATACAAAGTTTCTCTTCCTCGTCACATTAATTAAAGTACGTTGGACACGTATGCGATAAAGAAAAGAAAATAATAAGAAAAAAGATAATAATAATAATAATAATAATAATAACAACGATAAGAATCATTATAACAATAGTAACAATAATAATAGTAACAATAATAATAATAATAATAATAATAATAATAATAATAATAATAATAATGTGATAATAATATACTGACATTTTGTGGGGGCTCCCAACGTGGTCCACGTGGCCTTGGAAAACGCTTCCTGATCCGAGGGATGGCACTGCTCTCTCTTTCTCTCCCTCCCTCCCTCTCCCTCCCTCTCTCTCTCTCTCACACACTCTTTCTCTTTCTCTCTCTCTCTCTCTCTCTCTCTCCCGCGGTGTCTTCGAACTCTCTTTGCTTACGTTTCACATCGTATCGTTGAGAAACAAAAATACAATTTCATAATATCGCCCGGTATATAATATATATAAATAAATATATTTACGTGCACACATATAAATGATCCACTTGTCGATGTTTAACGAAGGTCGAGAAAAAAAAAATATAATATATCGAAACCCCCCCCCACCGAAGGCGAAAAAAAAAAAAGAACAAGAAAATTCCGTTCGCGTAAACGCAATTCGTTCGGTTATCTTCTGAGACTAAAAAAGAACTCCTTTTCCTTCTTTTTTCTTTTTTTGTATTACAATCTCGGAAGAAAAAAAAATAAAAATAAAAGAAAAGATCGCACAGCGGAGTTATCGAAATGTTTCGCGAAATGGATCGTTTTCGTACGGTTCGTTCGGTTCGATGAGGAAGAGTAGTAAGAGGAGTAAGAGGAGGAGGAGGAGGAGGAGGAGGAGGAGGAGGATTAAAAGAGAAAGAGAAAAGAGAATTAAAAGAGCCGGTTACGAGTACGGACGTTTTTATCGGCGACCCGTTAGAGAGGAGAAGAGACAGATAACTCTTGAGAGGAGTACACGAGGATACGTAAACGTAAAACGTACACGTAAACGTACTTACACGTACTTACTTACACGCGCAATTATAGAGGCGCGCGCGCGCGCACGCACATATGACAGAACGGACGAGACACATAGATAATACTTTGAAGTTTAAAAAGAGAAATAGGACGACGACAGCAGCAGGAGCAGCAACAGTAGATCGGATCGAATCGGATCGGATCGGATCGGATCGGATCGGATCGGATCAGAGATCAGAGATCGGAGATCGGAGATCGGATCGGAGAAGATCAGAACGAAACGGAACGGAGCAGAGTAGGATTTTAACGCGCGCGCACGCGCGCAAGAGAGATGAGAAGTGAAAAGAAATGAAAAGAGATGGGAGACACGGAAGAGCGCGCGAACTTCTTCGTACTGACGGTTAGTTTAGTTAGTTAGTTAGATAAACCGTTCACCGTTCCTTCCCCTACCACTTTTCTAGTACGAGCTATCTCCCACCCACCACCCACCACCTACCCCACTCCCTCCACTCCCTCCACTCCACTCCACTCCCCCTACTCCCCACTCCGATCCGACGCAACGAACGGAACGAACGAACCGAGTCTACCGCCATAGGCAAACTGACGCGTAAACGGATTGCCTGGCGCGCCACTGTACGGCCACGCCAGTGCCCTCTCTCGTACGCCGACGGAACTAACACCGCACGAACGAGGCCAGCCAATCGAACGCACGGAAACTTCCTATTGGTCGTAGCTTCGTACCAACGTAGCGCGGGCCATTTTAAACACGGATAAATATTTATCTGTCGTCTTTCTGTTTCGTTTCTTCTCCTCCTCCTCCCTCCTCCCCGCCCTTCCGCCATCGCAATTTTTTCCCCTCCTCCTACTTTCCGTCGAGGGATCGAAATCGACGAGACGGACGAAGGGCGAATATGGACGAGCAACGTGAAACTCTCGTGAGATACGTCGTCGCGTCTGGGGGGAAGAGGGAAAGGGGGGAGAAAAAAGAGAGAGAATAAATAAAATGGACGCAAATCGACGCGATCCGTTTTCATATGATCGACGTGGGTATGCGATTATTCGAAAAAAAAAACCGAAATACTTTAAGAACGAAACCGAGGGGGAGGGAGTGGGGGTAACGAAAAGACCGAAGAGATAAAATTTCTAAAGGTTGGTATTAAAAGACCCGTTCTATCGGTTCTCTCTCTCTCTCTCTCTCTCTCTCTCTCTCTCTCTCTTTTTGTCGTTAACGAGAAACTGGTGAGATAGCGTTAGCGGTAGCAGCCAAACGAAGAGACGATGTGGCGGTGACGGTGACGGTGGTGGTGGTGGTGGTGTTGGTGGTGTTGTTGTTGGTGTTGGTAATGGTGTAGCAATAGTGATGATGGTGGTGGTGGTGGTGGTGGTGGTGGTAGTGTAGTAGTAGCACCAGCAACGGCAACGGCAACGGCAGCGACACCGACAGCAGTCGAAAAGAGAAAGAAAGGAGGTCTTCCGTTCCGGCATAATAGTCGTGTGCGAGTTGGCAGTTGCGCGAGAGAGGCGTATAAAATCGTCGCTAGCGGGCCCCTTTTTTTTCCTCCGACGTGTACATTCGTTTAAGATACGGGAAGAAGCGATTGGGAAGGAAAATAAAAGAAAAATATATAAAAGGATCCAACCACCAACACCATCACCATCGCCACCACCGTCACATCAACCACCAACACCCTAGAGAATCGAACGGCAACACACCTCTTTTAACCTTTTCCAAAGGTTCGATATCCATTCCCTCTCTATCTCTATCTCTCTCTCTCTCTCTCTCTCTCTCTTTCTCTTGTGTGTCTACCTGGTATCATTCATTGGTCATTGAATTATTCGGATAACAAAATTCATTTGGTTATATCGTTATTGTCATCGTTCATATATACATACATATATATATATATATATATATACATATTTCGACGTAAGTGATCGATAAAAAACGTTTGATTAAGGTTTACCTCGCCTAACGAAGAGAAAAAAAATATATATACACACACACGCGTATAATCAGGATGAATGAAGAATACGACGCGATTGTTCTTGGAACTGGACTTAAGGAATGCATCCTATCCGGTATGTTATCGGTTAGTGGGAAAAAGGTACTCCACGTAGACCGCAACAAGTATTATGGTGGTGAATCGGCCTCTATAACACCATTGGAAGATCTATTCACGTAAGCTTCTTCATTTTTTTCTCTTTTTCTTTCTTTCTTTACCCCCACCCCACCCCCCGTCTCTATCTCTCTCTCTCTCTCTCGTTCTCTCTATTTAATGATTTCATTATTCCGGAGGATAATTGAGAACAAGAATCGATCGATCGATCGATCGATTGATTAATTAATTAATTAATTAATTAATTAATTAATTAAAAAAGAATCAAGAAAAAACACTCAAAAACGTAGCTCTTCTGCCAAATGTTTCCTGTACATATACATAACATACATACATATATATATATATATAGATGTAGTATATATATGTGTGTGTATACATAAAAAACTTTCCAAATGGACTCTAACACTATCTCTCTATCTTTCTCTCTCTCTCACACTCTCTCTCACTCTCTCACTCTCGAAGTTTCTTATCGAAATATAACAAGAGAGAGAGAGAGAGAGGAAAAGAGGAAGAGGGACTCTCCTTTTTAGCAGCACCCGTGCAATGCGGATATATTGATTTTTTACTCTATTCGTACAAGTCCTCTCTCTCTCTCTCTCTCTCTCTCTCATATGCGTATCCTCTCTTCCTGAGAAACAAGAGCGTCGTAGACGATCGAAATCTTCCGTTACTGACTCTCTCTTTTTCTCTCTCTCTCTCTTTCTATTACCGCCTCCACCCCTACCCGCCCTCTCCTCCTCCTCCTCCTCCTCCTCCTGTCCCCTTTTGATCCATATTACAACGTCTCTCTGCTGGTATGTACGATAATCAGAAGGAGACGAAATCGAATAAGAACGAATAATTTCACTCCTTTGAAATTCTTCTATTTTTTTCTTTCCTTTTCTTTCTTGTCTTCTTTATCTTCTACTTTTCTTTTTTTTTTTTTTTTTTTTTTTTCCTACTAATTTACAATCGGCTACTGTCGGTTACAGTCGGCTACAATCGGCTACAATCGGTAACAATCGGTAACAATCGTCGCTGACGTCGACCGACTCTCTCCGATTCGTTAATTTTTTTTATTTTTTTATTTTTTTTTTTTTTTTTTTTTTTGAGAAAGAGAAATTAGAAAATAAGCGGGAGTTTCGAACGTAACGTTTTTCTCTTCTATTACTTCGTCTCGATCGTACATAATTTTGACCTTTCCTTTTTATTTCCTTTTTACTACGATCACTTCATTCCATTTTCTTTATAAGATTCTCGTTCCTTTCTTTTTCCCTTTTCTACTCGATAGCTCAACCTTTTCAACCAATTTGATGTCATCTAGCTACAACATATATATATATATATACATATATGCATATATTGTAGCTAGATATATTGTTAACGTCTTTGTCTCTATCCCATCACGAACGGAAGGATTAAAATTGATCTCAATTATCTACTTGCCGTCTAGGAAATTCAAGGCACCGCCTCCAGAAGGAACTTACGGACGCGGTAGAGATTGGAACGTCGATCTTATACCAAAATTCTTGATGGCCAATGGCATTCTCGTCAAGCTACTGATACACACAGGCGTTACGCGTTATTTGGAATTCAAGTCGGTTGAAGGATCTTACGTTTACAAGTCCGGTAAGATCTCGAAGGTGCCTATCGATCAGCAGGAGGCATTGTCTAGCGATCTGATGGGTATATTCGAGAAGAGACGGTTTCGCAACTTTCTCGTATGGGTTCAGAACATGAAGGAGGACGATCCCAAAACCTGGGAAGGATTTGATCCGTTTAACAACAACATGAGCGCGCTTTACAATAAATTTAGCCTTGACAAAAATACTCAAGACTTCACCGGTCACGCGTTAGCTCTTTACAGGTGAAACTAATGAACGGTTACGATAGTAAAATGTCGTCCTTCGAGTGACATTACGTATTTTATTAATTTTCTTCTTTCTTTCTCTCTCTCTCTCTCTCTCTCTCTGCCAGGGACGACGATTACATAAGTCAAAGCGCGATAACCACCATAAGGAGAATCAAATTGTACAGCGACAGTTTAGCACGTTATGGTAAATCCCCGTACTTGTATCCCATGTATGGCCTCGGCGAATTGCCTCAAGGTTTCGCTCGTCTCAGCGCCATTTACGGCGGCACTTACATGTTGGATAAACCTATCGATGAAATCGTCATGAAGGACGGTAAGGTACGTACAAAACGATCTTTGTTGTTCGCGCGATACTCCCTCCCTGCAACCCCCGACTCAGTTAACCCCTTTTCTCTGTCGTCTCAATTTAAGGTCGCCGGTGTACGTTCTGGAGACGAAGTAGCCCAATGTAAACAAGTATTTTGTGATCCTACCTATGTACCTGAACGCGCCAAGAAAGTTGGTCAAGTAATAAGATGTATCTGCCTATTGGATCATCCGATACCAGGCACTGGCGACGGCCTCTCAACGCAGATTATCATTCCGCAGAAACAGGTGAGTCGTCGAAAGAAATAGAAACAAGGTTAGAATAATTTTTTTTTTTTTTTTCCTTAACGTCAACGACCGGATCGACCACACCTCACAAGTGATTCCTACTTTTATCGGATGAGTAATTTCTTTTTTTTTTTTTTTTTTTTTTTTTCTTTTTCTTGTTCGTTTTCACGTCTCAGGTTAATCGTAATTCCGACATTTACGTGTCGCTGGTGTCGTACACCCATCAAGTGGCCGCCAAGGGTTGGTTCATAGCGATGGTGTCAACCACGGTAGAAACGAAACATCCCGAACAGGAGATACAACCTGGATTGGATTTGCTCGGGCCAATAAGACAGAAATTCGTTTCGATATCGGATTATATGGAACCGACAGACGACGGTTGCGACAGTCAAATATTCATATCAAGGAGTTACGACGCCACGACGCACTTCGAGACAACGTGCTTGGACGTGCTCGATATATTCAAGCGAGCAACGGGCGAGGAATTCGATGTCAACAAAGTCAAACAGGAATTTGGCGACGAGGATCAGTAATTTTAATGATTAATCCGAAGTACGCCTAAAGAGAGGTTAAACGGTTAAATTAACGTCATTAATGCGTTCTGTGCGCGCGAGTCAGCGCGTTCCTGCGATTTGTCCATTGAAATCGAGGGGGGAAAAGAAAACGAAAATAGAAAAAAGAAAAAGAAAAAGAAATTATTTAGAGCCAACAAAGTCCATTAAGTATGATCGTTGATCGAACGATTCATCGAGCCCGACTGTGTCGGTCCGATAATCCGGGGGTGGCGTGTTGTGTGTGTCCTTCATGATTGCGTATATGCAATAAAAAAAAAAAAAAAAAAAAAAAAAAAATAAAATAAAATGAGCGTGCTTGCGATGTTGCAACGAGGAGAAACATAGCCCGCCCTTTTTATTTTTCATTATTTCGATCGAGTCTCTCTTTGACAGAGAACACGAAAAAAAAACAAAAAATTAACTCTTTTCTTTCTTCCCCCCCCCTTTTTTCTTTTTTTTATCGATCAATTTTTCTTTCCCTTTTCTTTTCTTTTCTCGGGGTGGAGGGAAAAGAGAGTCCATCATTCTTTGTCTTATGAATCTGAAACCCTCATCGAGAACTAATACTGCCCTTCCACATCCCCGACTCTCACCCCTCCCCCACCCCCCGAACGCAACACCTTCGTCCCCCATTTCTTTTTCTTTTTCTTTTTTTTTTTTTTTTTTATCACTTCGGTCTAAAAAAAGAGATACTTTTTGATTTATATGTGTGAGAGAGACACGTAGAGAGAGTACCTTTCTCCTCGAGATCTATCTTTGATATACAATTAATGATATGTGTGTTATATTTGAAAATATCTGCACACAGAAACACACACACACACCATGCGCAGAAGTAGCAGCAAAATATTGTTGTTAGTATGGGTACGCGGAATGGATTTTTTTTTTTTTTTTTTTTTTTTTTTTTTTTTTTTTTTTTTTTTTAATGGTCATAGGCAAGAAAGTTTTATGGGATACTACAGATATATATATATATATATATATATGGTGTACGCGATATTTTAATTACTGAAATGAGTAAAAACGAACGAACGGGGTGGGGGTGGTAAGGGGAGGGACTGCTGAACGCGCGAGTACGAAAAAGAAAATAAAAATAATAATAATAATAATAATAATGATAATGATAATAATAATAAGAATAATAATTAAAAAAAAAAAAAATGAAAAAGAAATAAAAAGAAAATAAAATAAAAATAAAAATTAAGTAATAGTTATTGCTGCGCAGTGTCACGATAAAAAGACGAGATATATATTATTAAGAGCAAAAGACGAGAGATAAAATATAGAACGGTTGTATGAAAGAAAAGTACTCTCCAAGTACAGAAATTATAAATAGCACGTTTCAGTTTAGATTTAGAGAATATATTATTCCTCTTGGTACGGATGACAACGACGACGACGACGATAATTATGATGATGATGATGATGATGATGATGATAATAATTCTTGGAGTTTGAAATGACCTCCTAATCGTAAATTGTAATAATCATCGACAAGAAAATGATTAAGAAATAGGAGGAGTGTCTCTTCGATAAACTCTATAAAAATTAGACAGAGAGTAAGAGCGGTCAAGTGTGTTTTATCATTAATATATATATATATAATGTGTGTGTGTGTGTGTGTGTGTGTGTGTGTGTGTGTGTGTGTGTGTGTGTGTGTGTGTGTGTGTGTGTGTGTGTGTGTGTGTGTGTGTGTGTGTGTGTGTGTGTGTGTGTGTAAAGATGAAAAATTGGATCGTTAAAACATTGTTATTTTATGTGAGCTTGCGAATTGTGAATATTCCTTTACGTATCCTTGAATGTATTATCAGTAATATCTATCATTACTTGATAAGGTATGCTAAAAAGAGAAGATTAAAAAAAAAAAAAAAGGAAAAAAAAAAGTAAGAAGAAAAAAATATAGATAGCAAGCGCATATGTCCGTACATCTGTTTGCTGCTGCTGCCTACTGAGAGAGCATGTGTGTGTGTGTGTGTGTGTGTGTGTATGTGTATAGTGGATGTGTGTGTGTGTGAGAGAATAGAATGAATGTTCGATCATTTCTTTCTCTCTACTTTAATTTTTTTTTTATTTCTCTCTCTCTCTCTCTCTCTCTCTCTCTCTCTCTCTCTCTCTCTCTCTCTCTCTCTCTCTCTCACACAAATATTTTCATATTTGCTTGCACTTATTGCTTGAAATCACCGAACACACTCGCTATTTCTTACTATGTACAAAGAGATTTTATGAATTGTGCATACACATCGGATGAACAGGTGAATTATTACTATTATTATTATTATTATTATTATTATTTTTCTTTTTCATTTTTTTTTTTTTTTTTAATTTTATTTCTCTCTTCTGGATGGTTATTGGCAATGTAAAACTGTAATACGAAAGTCTCCTATGGAATAAATATATTGATTTAATATCAGTTCATTTTACTCTATTATTCATTTATAATCCATTCATTCAATCCTTCATTCATTCATTCATTCATCCATTCATTCATTGATATCACATAGCTCTAAAACATAGAGTTTATTATCTCTACATCCAACCGTGATCAATCCGTTTGCCAAAACTGGCGATGAAAAAATTTCACCGCCAAGTTTTATGCCGGTCGATATATCACCCTTTGAATGTTTACACAAGTATAAAGTACCATCTGTGCAAGCAATGCACATGTTACCGTCCTCGCACCAAGGAGTAGCATAAATTGGCGAGATCACATTTTTAACATACTTCAAAATTGGCCCTCCTGTCGTTTGCTTTCCCATAGCCTTATACAATTCCAAATAATATATCGACTTTCCCAATGATCCGATTATAATATTCTCACAATTTTTTATAGCATCATATCGAGCTATCGGACAGGCAAATATATTCCCATTTATTTGATACGTCCATAACTTGAAACAAAATATATATACATTTTTAAACGCAATGACACATCTTTAAGGGTGTAATTTTTTTTTTTTTTTTTTTTTTAATAAATAACAAAAAGAAAAAAAAAAAAACAATTTCCAAACATTTTCAAACGTCACCTTAGTATCGGTCTGTACATCGAAGCAGACCAATGTACCTCCCACGGAAGAGAAAAGTACAAATCCGTCATTGATTGTAATCGGCGAGACGAATATAGGATCCATTAGTTTACGCCTCCAAACGATATTTCCTTTCGATTGATCGATCGCTACGCAAGAACCGTCCAAAGTACCAAACAATATCGATTCTGTTGGCGAATGTAAACAACCACTGGCCGATATACTTCCGTCGCTCGCTTTCACGCTCCAAATTTTCTCACCGTTCTATACATCCATTAATATTTATTTTGATATTAATTCGATCCAATCTAATCTTTAATTATATACAATTAACGCGCATACTTCGGTAGAAAGGCAGTAAGCATTTTTATCGTAAGATCCAACGTACAATTTATCTTTCGATTTGGATAATATCGCCGTACATTTAATTACATCTCTCGTTCGATAATTCCAAACGATATCGCCAGTCTTTAAATTAAAACAATATACATGGCCGTCGTAACATCCTAAAAAAAAAATATTGCAACGATTGCAAGAACGTCGATCGATGATGTGTTCGATGAAAAAAAAAAAAGAAAAAAGAAATGGCACTCACCAACGATACCTTTAAATTTATCCAAAACTAAAACGGAAGATTCGATTCTATTCGGAAGTTGTATCCTATAAGCGACGCCATTATCTTCGTTGTTAAGTTCGACGGTGCATATTATGCCCGAATGGGAACCAACCGTGACGAATGTTTTGTTCCTGAACGATAACCAAACAGGAAAAAAGAAAAAGGAAACATTTTATTACATATCTTTTCTTTTCTTTTCTTTTTTTTTTTTTATCTTACGCAAATAAAAATATATAATTGTGTACTCACTTATATCGGAATACGGTCGGCGATGCGTCGACGCATTTTAACAAATCGAATGTACTTTTAACGCGAACATTACATATCGTTTTATTGTAGGACGTAAATGTTCGATCGTCGAACGAGAAATGTAAGTACGTTTTTCCTTTGCATTTTTGCCACAAACATAACTCCTCCTCATCGTTTAATTTATAATCGTCATTCGAAAACGATTTATCCACGGTTACGTACGTGTTATCCGTAGATTCGCGAACATTTTTAACGTCGATCTCGTTGCGTTCGTTGAACGACAAAATATTTTTGATGTATCCGAGACACTCGTCGAACGTGGCATCGTTGAGTAGCATGCCGATTAAATTTGGAAATTGGGCGTTCAACAGTTCGCATATCTCCGTTGATATTTGAAGCGCCACGATAGAGGTACCGCCTAATTTAACAAATCCATCTTTATTAACGTTCAAATGATCGTTCCACACACTTTCGAAACACTCGTTTATCGGATCACGACGATCAAACGACCCAATTCCATCCTCTAACACGCACATACTCTCTAAAAATTTTTTCGAGATCTTTCCGTTCTCCGTGAGTTCGATATTTTCGATAAAGTGAATTTTATCGGGTTTATAAACGTCGGGTAATTCCTTTAAACGCGACATTACGTCTCTCCTACTCGATTCGCATCGTTCGTTTACATTTCTTCTTACAAGTACGAACAAATGTAACTTATGTCTCGACTCGTCCCACCAGGAGTAACAATCTCTCACGAAATTTAATTCGTTGATCGTTTCGTTCAGTCTCAATAAATTCAATTTATTTCCATAACGTTTTATTGTATCATTTTTTCTACCTTTGTAATATATTCGTCCATTATCATCGATCTGTAATAATTTTGTAAAATATAATTTTTCCTTATGAATTATGAGAGAGAGAGAGAGAGAGAGAGAGAGAGAGAGAGAGAGAGAGAGAGAGACGAAAAGAAAGGGATGACTTACACGTACAATGTCACCGGTGTTACGAAATACAGGTCTTTTTATATTTTCCAAAACTTCGTCGTCGATGACGCATATTCTACTATCGCTTCCTGGTATTTAAAATAAATAAGAATTTTTCAAAGTAAACTTAATATAATTAAAGCTACGATGTAACGACATCTATATATATATATATATATATATATATATATATATATATATATATATATATATATATATATATATATAAAATTACAAAATCGTTACCAATGTAAAGATGACCGTCTCCATTAGACACTATACTGTCATCCTCATTTCTAACCTGAAATATAGTTTCGGATAGGACGGTACCGAGATAGGATGATTCTCTTTCTTTATCCGTAAAGGTAATCCTATTGATACTGGCCCAACACGATACCTCGGTTATACCGTATATATTAAAAAATTCAGTCCTATTTTCAACGTGCTTATTAGCAATAATTAAGTCTTTCTTAGGAAACGGCTCGCCGCCCAAAAGAATAATTCTCAAAGGACTGTCCTTTCCAAGAATTGTGTTGGAAAGCCGTTCCGGAGACCATCTGCGAAGAAATAACGACGGGGTGCTTTGCAGTACGGTTACTTCGTTGCGAAATATCATATCCAAAAGCCTAAAAACATGAACATCATAAATTGTTTCAGATTAAAGAAATTAATGTGTATTTGTTTTTCTTTTTTTTTTTTTTTTTTTTTTTTTTAAGTTTGTTTCTTATTTAATTATTACCTATCGACATCATTTTTAATTCTTTTCGATATCATGAACATAGTACTGGCCGAATGAAGAGTTAAAAATATTTCTATTATGCTAGGATCAAACGTTACACTCGTCAATTGTACGATTTTATCTGACTTCGAGATAGAGAGAATCAATTTCAAATCCATTATGTTTGGTACTATGCAAGAATGAAGCACCTTACAAATCTTTTCTTCCCCGGTTGATCCAGATGTCGCAATGGCGTAAGCGTAACCGCTTTCAACATTTTCCATACGTCTTTCCTTCGCTTGTTTCATTTTTAACAGATACAAGTATTCTCCGTGTAACTCGAATTTACAAATGATCTCTGTATTATCTATGGGATGCCATAGAAAAATATACTTTATGTACAAAGTGGACAAAAATTTCTTATACACGGTAACGTCCGATGGTAAATTAACGAAGCCTAAATCTTTACTAATTATACTAGAAAGAAAAAAAGAACGCGTAAATTAGTGTCAGTATTTTTGTTCCCTATTTCGACATATATTATAATTAAAAATAACTGCTCACCCTAATATTAACGCGGGTACGCAATATTCGGGAACGTCAACGCCGATACCAATGAATTCGAAATTTTCTATAACCTTTAAAATTGACACAATTTTGTTCCTTCCTTCATTAAGCTCCGAATAATTAATCGTATGAATTTTATTTAAATCGTGATACTCTATTGCCACGTTATTCGGATAATTCCAATCAATAATGTCAATTAATGATTTTAATTCGTCGTTTGTATCGTGACAAAACTTACGCTTCTTGTTTATTCCATCTAAAATAATTTTGTTGGCGTTACTTATTTGTTAGATCGAACATAAAATTTATATTGTTATTATTATTACCCATGATTTAATATATCACGGCGATATATTAAATTTTTTAAAACGAAATATTTGTCACTTAAAACTATCGCTTTGTATTTCACATTTATACAACAGGTTATTGTAGGTTATATTGATCTGAACCAGAGCCACGTAGCGTTAGAAAGTTGAACTAATATAGATACATATTGATCGACACACGCACATATATATATCGATCGATATTTATTCGTATCGTTACCGAAAAGAATTTTTATTTATTTTATTTATATATATATATATATATATATATATATATATATATATATATTAATTCTTAATTTAGGTTACTTATCATTAAATTATAACAATGCATGGAACGATTTAATTTCCTAAAGAAATTAATTGGATTTATTAATTGGACAATCGTTAAATAAGAAGATGGATAAATATAGTTAAGTCTTATACTTTAATTTTGTCAACTAATGTATACACAATATTTCTCTTTCTTTTTTCTTTTATTTTAATTTAATTTAAATTTAGCGTTCAATGTTTTGTTTTTTTAATTTAAGTTTTAATGCCACAGAGAGAAAGAGAAAGAGAGAGAGAGAGAGAGAGAGAGAGAGAGAGAGAGAGAGAGAGAGAGAGAAAGAGATATTAACTAAAATTATGCAAATATATTTTCACAAAGTGAGGAGGAGCTTAGATTTAAGGTGATGTTAAACTTACATTAATAAGAGACCAAAACAAAAACAAAAAAAAAAAAAAAGAAGAGACGAACGATCGAGTACTTATCTACGGTGTAGGAGAGAGGCGTAGAAATTTCATTAATATTTGCTAATTTATACGAACAAATAATAAATCATATTAAGTTTATCATATATTATCTAAGCATTTGGATGGAACCACCGTTTCCTATCGATTGTTGTGTGTACTTGGTACCGTGACCTCTTATTATTAGGTTAGGACATACTATGACTAAAAAAAAAAGAACAAAAAAAACAAAAAAAGAAAAACAAAAGATTTTAATTTGAAAAAAAAAAAGAATTCAAAAATCACTAAACTTAAATATTTAAAAATGATCCTTTGGCTTATTTTTCCTCGCACCATTCATTCTCCTTGCGAACCTGTTCCTCCTCGGAGGCTGTAAAATCGTTCTTTATGTTGAAGGTCTTACGAATTTCTTCAGGAGTTTTTCCTTTAATCATATTGGCAACGGTCTTGCAAGTCACGTCTAACAGTCCTTTAATGTCAAGATAGTTAGCCGCCAAAATTAATTCGAACAGTGTACCTTGATCGACCTAAATGGGGAGAGAAAAAAAAAAAGATAGAGAAAAACGAAAAGAAAATAAGGACACTCCTATAACTTATATCCTTGGCACATTTATACGTAATCTAATTCTATCTAACTTCCATCGGCCTTAATAGCTCTTTAAAACTTAATAAACGAACTTATTGACGGATAAATACTTTTAAGAAATCGGCATCCCAGGAGCTAATATCGTCAGTACGTTTCTCTTTATTTTCATCATCCTCGGGAGGAGGTGGATCATCCTTATGATAAGTCGCCCATTGTAATACCTTCCTTAGAATGACAGAATTAACGTTGGGCAAAGGTACGACTTCCTCCTCGTCCTCGTCCATACCGAGATCCTCTAACATGGTTTTAATGGTTACGGAACATTTTGCAATGTCCACGTCAACCTCGAATACCTCGCCGTCTGAACTTTGTAATTTAATGTTCGGCATCTATAAAGTAAAATTGAATTTCTACTTTGGAACATGCATAATAAAATTAATGCCAGGAAAGTCTACAAGCGCTATTTATTTATTTTTTTCTGTCCCCTTGCGAAAAATACATTTTCACGGAGTAATCGAATTTGCTATCTATTTAAGTATTCATGTAACACGTACGTCAAAGTAATTGGAAAAACAAAAAAAAAATATAAGTTACTCCAAATTACCAACACTAAATATATACATATATATATATATATATAAATTATCATGTATATTACACTGAAGTCCACTAATTGCAAGGAGGATGGATCTATTATTTCGTTTTAATTATTTCCATTGCAACTTGGTACGAATAATAAATGCGCAATAATCAATGACACGAATAAAATTTACAATTCTAACGCGAAATATTCAATCCAAACGACATTTTCTTTAACTACAACGTTACAAGGTAATAGGTAATGAAAATAAATCGAATAAGAACTGTTATTTTGTTATTCGGTAGATGGACGATATTTTAATGATCGATAAACTTACCTTCGACCGTTCGAACTTCCGTTGGGGAATAAAAGTAACGTAATGACTTGTAACCCTTTGATAAAAGACTGTTGTTCGTCCGTAATTTCCGTGTTTCTCTTTCTACTAATTCCTGTGCTTCTATCACTGTCTCTTTCTCTCTCTCTCTCTCTCTCTCTCTTTCTCTCTCTCGCCCTCTCTCCCACCCTCTTCTTCTTCATACTTCTCTTCTCTTCGTTACCATTGGTCGTATATAGGACGCTTCCCATTCGCTGAAATCTAATGGCCGTGTTATCACGATCGATACTCCTCTCTCATTGGTCCATTCTCACCCACGGCCATTACAATTCGTACCTAATCCGAAGAAAAACTTCTCGATTAAAATATTTCAACTCAACGAAATCCTAAACAATAATCAAAGCGTAATTCTATTTCCGTCTTAACGTTCGACGATCGACCGTCGTAACGTGGCACTGAGATCACGTGACTATGACGTAATCGTCCAATAAGCAAACCAACCGGCCAATCACAAACCAAACATAATAAATCCTATATAACCAACGAAACCAGCCTTTTTCCCCTATCGTTTTTACGACGTCAATTAATCACGAGGTAATACGATCCATCATTCCGCGTATAAATATTTAAATAATCCCCTCTATGTTTGTTCTCATTCCATTACGTTGATCGAACAACTCGACGAATAATCTCTTACCTGAAACGTTTTCTCATTACGATTTAAAACCGGCCGCCATTATTACACGTAAAACGCACGACTTGTGACTTGAGCCTATTGGCCAATTAACGAAATGCGTCTTAATGTACGAAATGAAAGAAAAAAAAAAAAAAAAGAAAAAAAAAAATAAAGAAATAAAGAAAAAGAAATCTATCGGGCAGGTATCATCGAAAAGAGTAAATTGAATCGGAAGGATCGTTGGTTACGCATCGGCGGAAACGTATTCTCGTTCGAATCTAATGCATTCGTCGGTCGCTTGAAATGTTAATATCGATTAAACGCTTCATTAAATGTTTCAGGGCGCTTTGAAATTGACCGGCATTCGGAGAAGGCGGTCACGTGACCGTCAGGTCATCCTTCAACGGTGGCACCCGATTGGTCGACGCGTGGTAATCATGCGCGCGAAAGGTTTCCCTCACTACCCAACATTTATCCCTCAGAAATGAGAGACGCATCGCTCTCTTTACTTGGTTTCTCGTATCACGGTGGCTGCGAGAGTACCGTGAAGGACACCGCAGTGTGAAGACGTACACGATCGAAGAAGATACGAGAAAGAGAGATAGAGGGAAAAAAAAGAAAAATAGAGACGGACGGACGGACTGACGGACTGACGGACTGACTGACAGACACACTGACAGACAGAGAGAAAGAGAGAGAGAGAGAGAGAGAGAAATTACTACGCAATTTTTTATCGTTACGAAGTTATCCAATATTTTTCTTTTTTATTACGTGGACACGTTTTTATTAATACACGCAAGAGAAAGAGAAAGATTAATAGATAAACGGTAAAGTCTTTTAATCCGTATTATGTCAAGATTGTTGTGCCTCGTCGTTTTTGTTAACTACGCGTTTTAATTGGTTATCTTTTTTTTTCTTCTCCGGTAGCGGTAAAAGAAAAAGAAAAAGAAAAAGAAAAAGAAAAAGAAAAGAAAGAGAAAGAGAAAAAGGTCGAATTATATTCTTATCTCGAGGTTTTTCTCTCTATTTTTTTTTTTTTTTTTATCTACAACCAAACTGGCACGAGTTACGACGTAATTAGTAACTAGAGGAAACAAAAAAGAAAAGAAAAGAAAAGAGAGGATAAGAAAGGATGATTTCACGGACGGCTAATTAAACAAAAAGAAAGAAAAAGAAAGAGGATCGACTTATAATCCGAGTAATTAAAGGAAAAGATAGAGGAACAAGATAATAATTTATACGTATATACGCGACATACATACATACATATATACATACATACATACATACATACATACATACATACATACATACATACATATATATATATATATATATATATATATATATATATATATATATATATATATATATATATATATATAAAAGACGATATTCTTTAATTTCTTTTTCTTTTTCTTTTCTTTTTTTCTTTCCTTCCGACAGGATTTTCGTATTATCCGAAGTTTGCGGACTATGGACGACTACGAAATAACGATCCTGTCGGTGACAGTGTACTTAAATAATATTTTTTACAAATAGATATATATATATATATATATATATATATATATATATATATATACAACATTCACACACACCCACAGGCATATATATATATATATATATATATATATATATATATTTCACAATTTACATCACCGACATTACGTACATAAGAGAAAGAAAGAAGAGATAATGTTATTCGATCGTTAGAACGTCTGAACAAAAAAAGAAAAGAAAAGAAAAGAAGAAGAAAGAAAGAAAGAAAGAAAGGAAAGGAAAGAAAAGAAAAGCAAAAAAGAAAAGCAGACTTCGTGACTCGATTAACACTTCTTTTAAAGAAAATAAACGAAAACCGAAAAAAGAGAGAAAGAAAGAAAGAAAGAAAGATCATCTCTGAGGGTATAAGAAAAAAAAAAAAAGAAAAAATTGTGACACCTACCTACACACGACCGTACGAACTTACACAGCAAGCACATACGCAAAACACACACATCATACGTTATCTTACGTTATACGTACGTAGATGCATACTTCCTTACATACGTACTTACGTACATATATATATACACACACACACATACATACATACATACATACATGCATACGTACATATGTAAAGCACACACATACATGTTTTGATATCTCTTTGATCATCACCTTCCGTCGTCTCTCTCTTCAGAATTCCTAGACATTTCGAAGGATGGAGTTCAAGTTCAACGTCAATAAACTTCTACCAAGGAGGATCAACAAGGTTACACATATTTTAATACCGGAAGATTTTAAGGGCGATCGCCGTGAACTAAAGTGAGTATTATTTTTATCGTTTTTATTACATATATATATGTATATATGAATTTATAATTTATTTGTATTTATTTATGTAATTTATATATTTTTTTTTC
>OU427009.1:5302168-5414668 GCA_911387935.1 Dolichovespula saxonica
CCGATTATATGGATATAGTATATGATTAGTCAATCGTTAAACTTATGTTCTCCTGTTTAAAATCACTTGCACTTAACTCATTTATTTAATTGTTTCTCTTTTAATTTTTCTTTTCATGCTTCTCATAATTTTATTCATAGTATTGTTTGGCAAAGTATCTTCTGCATCAGTACTTTGATTGTGCAATCTTTATAAAAAAGTTTCTGGCAATTTGTAAAACATTTTTCGTTGCATTACTGTTAAAATTATTGATTTTACAATACTGTATTCATATCTAAGAATAGAATTGGTGGTATATAATTCTCTTAAATAGATTATCATTATATAGAATATCATTTCTAAATTGTATTCTTTTTTTTTTTTTGTAGGAATTCAAGAGATGTCGGGTAAAAGAGATACAGTATACCACCAAGGCATTCTTTTGATGTCAGCATTTCCACAATTATGTGCATAAAGCATATAATTAGTTAATTGTGATGTTTATATTATTCTATATAGAATCACATTTAACTATCTCGTTTATTCTATTCGTTATTTTCATTATCACGCTTTCTGTAATTTATGCTTATTATTGTTTTACAAAATATCTTATGAATCAGTACTTTGACTGTGCAATCGTTATAAAAAGATTTCTGGCCATTTGTAAAACATTTTTCGTTGCATTAATATTAACATTATTGATTATAGAATACTATATCCATATTTAAGAATAGAATTGGTGGTATATTATTCTCTTAAAATTTATCCAATGAATAATTTTACTTAGAATATCATTATGAAGAATGTCAATTCTAAATTGTATTCTTTTTCTTTTTTAGGAGTCCAAAACGTAAGAGCTAAGAGATTCAGTATACCACCAAGGCATTCTTTTTATATGGACACATCACCAATTACCTGCAAATAGAATATAATTAGTTAATTTTGATATTTAAATTATTCTATATAGATTCACATTTAACTATCTCGTTTACTCAATTTGTTCTGTTCATTATTAAGCTTTCTATAATTTTATGCATATTATTGTTTTGCAAAATATTATATGAATCAGTACTTTGACTGTGCAATCGTTATAAAAAGATTTCTGGCCATTTGTAAAACATTTTTCGTTGCATTAGTGTTAACATTATAGATTTTACAATACTGTATTCATATTTAAGAATAGAATAGGTGGTATATTATTCTCTTAAAATTTATCTAATGAATAATATTACTTAGAATATCGTTATGAAGAATGTCATTTCTAAATTGTATTCTTTTTCTTTTTCAGGAGTCAAAACGTAAGAGCTAAGAGATTCAGTATACCACCAAGGCATTCTTTTTATATGGACACATCACCAATTACCTGCAAATAGAATATAATTAGTTAATGGTGATATTTACATTATTGTTTTTTTCATTATCAAGCTTTTTATAAATTTATGCTTATTATTGTTTTACAAAATATCTTATGAATCAGTACTTTGACTGTGCAATCGTTATAAAAAGATTTCTGGCTATTTGTAAAACATTTTTCGTTGCATTACTGTTAACATTATAGATTTTACAATACTGTATCCATATTTAAGAATAGTATAGGTGGTATATTATTCTCTTAAAATTTATCTAATGAATAATGTTACTTAGAATATCGTTTCTAATATCATTAAGTAGAACATCATTTCTAAATTGTATTCTTTTTCTTTTTCAGGAGTCCAAAACGTCTGAGCTAAGAGATTCAGTATACCACCAAGGCATTCTTTTTATATGGACACATCGCCAATTATCTGCAAATAGAATATAATTAGTTAATTTTGATATTTAAATTATTCTATATAGAATCACTCGTAACTATCTCGTTTACTCAATTCGTTCTGTTCATTATCAAGCTTTCTATAATTTTATGCATATTATTGTTTTGCAAAATATCTTATGAATCAGTATTTTGACTGTGCAATCGTTATAAAAAGATTTCTGGCCATTTGTAAAACATTTTTCGTTGCATTAGTATTAACATTATTGATTATAGAATACTATATCCATATTTAAGAATAGAATTGGTGGTATATTATTCTCTTAAAATTTATCTAATGAATAATGTTACTTAGAATATCGTTTCTAATATCATTAAGTAGAACATCATTTCTAAATTGTATTCTTTTTCTTTTTCAGGAGTCCAAAACGTCTGAGCTAAGAGATTCAGTATACCACCAAGGCATTCTTTTTATATGGACACATCGCCAATTAGCTGCAAATAGTATATAATTAGTTAATTTTGATATTTAAATTATTCTATATAGAATCACATTTAACTATCTCGTTTACTCAATTTGTTCTGTTCATTATTAAGCTTTCTATAATTTTATGCATATTATTGTTTTGCAAAATATTATATGAATCAGTATTTTGACTGTGCAATCGTTATAAAAAAGTTTCTGGCCATTTGTAAAACATTTTTCGTTTCATTAGTATTAACATTATTGATTATAGAATACTATATCCATATTTAAGAATAGAATAGGTGGTATATTATTCTCTTAAAATTTATCTAATGAATAATTTTACTTAGAATATCATTATGAAGAATGTCAATTCTAAATTGTATTCTTTTTCTTTTTTAGGAGTCCAAAACGTAAGAGCTAAGAGATTCAGTATACCACCAAGACATTCTTTTTATATGGACACATCACCAATTACCTGCAAATAGAATATAATTAGTTAATTTTGATATTTAAATTATTCTATATAGAATCACTCGTAACTATCTCGTTTATTCAATTCGTTCTTTTTATTTTCACGCTTTCTATAATTTTATGCATATTATTGTTTTGCAAAATATCATAGGAATCAGTATTTTGACTGTGCAATCCTTATAAAAAAGTTTCTGGCCATTTGTAAAACATTTTTCGTTTCATTAGTATTAACATTATAGATTTTACAATACTGTATCCATATTTAAGAATAGTATAGGTGGTATATTATTCTCTTAAAATTTATCTAATGAATAATGTTGCATAGACTATCATTTCTAATATCATTATGAAGAATTTTATTTTTAAATTGTGTTTTCTTTTTTCAGGAATCCAAAATGTCAAAGTTAAGAGATACAGTATATACCACCAAGACGTTCTTCAATAATCTGCACACCACCGATTATCTCCATATAGTATATAATTAGTGTTTTTTTTTTTGTGATATTTATATTCTTTTACTTTAAATCAGTCTATTTCTATCTTCAATTTGTTCTCTTTTCTTTTCACGCTTGAAATAATTTCATGCCCATTGGCGCGAACAAAATATCTTGTGAATCGGTGTTCCGTATGCAACTTTAACAAAAAATTTCTGTTTATTTATAAAATATTTTGCGTCGCGTTACTACCAACAACAACAACAACAACAACAACTTCTATTACACCGTATTCATATTTAAGAAAAGTATTGGTGGTATATATTTCTCATAAAATTTATTCAATGAATAATTTTAAATGGGGTATTATTTATAATATAATTACGGAGAATATAGTTAATGACTAGTATTCTTTTTTGTAGAAATTCAAGATGTCAGAGCTAACAGATACAGTTTACCACCGAGGCATTCTTTTGATATCGGCACACCCCCAAATAACAACGCAACGAAAAGTAATAGGTAGGTGCTGTTGAAAAATACGATTACGCTCGTAAGTATCGTACGATTAATTAAATCAAATAATCATTAATTGATATTTATATATATATATATATATATATATATATACGAATATGTATAACTAATAAAAAATTTTTTTCTTTTAGTACAAATGGTATACCGTATGTTTCTACGGTAACTCGTAGTTCTTACGGTAGATACGCAGCTGGAAGACCGCCTTGTTCAATGGCAAACGTTTGTATATACTTAAAATCCAAAATTAATATCAAACATAATAATTAAGCAATCATATAAGATTATTATTGTTATTCTATTGAATCGCTATAGTTATCTTTTTTTTATTTTAGATAATTCATAATACCGCGATGATTGGTCAATCAGTTGAACGTACGGGGTGAGTAAAATCGGGGTAAAAGTGTGTATCAACGATTGAAATTTATTGTGAGCGCTCTCTCTCTCTCTCTCTCTCTCTCTCTCTCTTTTTCTTTTTCTTTTTCTTTCTCTCTTAAAGCATTTGTACAAACTATTTAGTTAAACAATTTATATATTTCCTTTTTATTTTCTTTTCTTTTGACGCATCAATGAGAGAATCATTACTCTTAGCGAGGTGTTGATTCTTCACATTTTTATTTAAAGAAGAAACAAAAAATAGTTGCAAACTTGGCGTTCCAGAATTGTTAAATGGAATGATGATGATTATTATTATTATTATTATATTATTATTATTATTATTATTATTATTATTATTGTCAAAATATATATATATATATATATATATATATATATATATATATATATATATTTGTTTTTTTGGCATACATCTAAAATTATAATTCAGAGAAGAAAAAAGTCTTTTTTTTATATTATCTAGACAATTATTTTATGCGTTAATTCAAGACTATTTTGTAAGATTAATGCATAGGACATATATAATTTCTTTTTCGTTGTTTTTTTTTTTTTTTCTAATATCACTAAATAAGAGTGAGTTTTGTTTAGAATATATATATATATAAACACATATGTGTAGTCATTGATTATTACAAAATGTTAACGTATATATATATATATATATATATATATATATATATATATATATATTTATTTAAATAATTTATTCTCGACGAATTATTATTATTAACGTTCAAAGGTGATAGAGAAAACAAACAAACAAACAAAAAAATATATTTATATAGTAGTAGCTATTTCTTAAATAATATGAAGACGTACGTTGTCGTTTAATGAACTTCAAATGCATAATTCTTTAATAATCGCATTTGAAAAATACTTGAAACACTTCAATCGTCCTATGTTCTTCATACACATTGCATAATAGTGTGTAATTAGTTAATTGTGATATATTTATATTCTAATATTTAAAAATCACTTAGCACCGATCTCATTTATTGAATTTTCTTTTTTTTTTCTTTCTTTCTTTCTTTTTTATTTTTCTTGTTTTGATTTTCACGCTTCGCATAATTTTGTGCTTATTATCGTTCAGCAAGATATCATATTAATCGGTACTTGGATTGTGCAATCGTTATAAAAGAAAAAAAAAAAAAAGAAAAAAAAAGGTTGTCTGGCTGTTTGTAATATATTTTTCGTTGCATTACAATTAACACTCATGATTATACTGTCATTAATGTTTAAGAAAATAATCTCTGGTATATGAATAACACGTAAAGTTTGTCCAACGAATAATAATGTTGATTGTAAAACCATGAGCGTTCTTTAAAATTATCGTTAAGTTCTTTAGGATCGTTAGATCATTTTCTAATGCCTTCAGAGAAGGTTTACACGCTTCTTCTTCGTTTGCAATTTTATTTTATTTTATTTTTCGATGTATCCTCCCTCTCTGTGCGTGCGTATGCGTGTGTTTGTGTATTTTCAAATTTTTTATGTCCAAATAAAATAAACCTCACGAATCACCGAAACGTTATATATTTGTACGATTAAAGAAGCAAAACAACAAACAAACAAACAAACAAACAAAAAGAAACAATCGCATGTTCCTCATTTATGTTAGAATATTATATATGATGATCTTATTACCGGCTCCTCTACCGAAAGATTAAAACTTTTCAGCGAGGACGTCGTTACGTCTTCTACGATTACGTCGAAACTGGAACGGCCAAGATCATTGAGCTTGTATTCGGAGAATAATGATGATGATCATCATCCTCATAATAATCATCATCGTCATCAACAACAAAGGCAACAACGTACGAACGAATTACCGATAATATCTACGACTGTAGTAGCTAATAACCAGGACGAAACGTCGTTCGCCCCGGTTATAATAGAAACTGAAAAAACTGTTAAACCGTCCCCGTCCTGCAGTCAAGAGGTAACAACAACTGGGAACAATCAGCACGGTCATATAGATCTCAAGTTTTACCATTCGCCGTTGTGGTAAAAAGAAAAGAAAAAAAAAATAAAAAAAAAAAAGAAAGAAAAGGAATTTTCAAATCGTTTAAAACTGTTCGAACGATCGAAAGAACGAAACGTCACCGAAAAAAAACAAAATTAATGAAAAGAACGGAACGTTTGTGACGTCTCTTTTTCTTTTTTCTTTTTCTTCTGGAGAGAAAAGATGGAAATTTAAAATGAAATAAGGTTCGATAGGTTTACGGTAATGAGTAGAGTCCCGTTCGAAGTACTTTTTTTTTTTTTTTTTTTTTTTAAATCGCTACTCGTTATAAAGGAAAATGTAAGAACGAAAAAAGAAAGGAAAAGTCGTTGCGTATCTCACGACAAAATTATGTTCTCTCTCTCTATTTCTGTCTCACGTTGTTTACTCCGTTTTAATTAACTCGTTTATTCTTATATTTTCATCTCTTTACTATCGATTAATTATATTCCTTTTTAAGATGCTTACGTAAATATATATATACACGTGCATATGTATATATATATATATATATATATATTATATATATTTAAGAGTACTCAGGTAGTTGGTACTTGATTTTTATTTTTATAATTACGTACTACACAGTACCATAATCGTCTTAGTTCAATGTTTATTACTATATACGGAGTACAATTTAAGGATGCTGCATAAAAGAAAAATATTTTACTTTTAAAGAAAATAGGAAATATCACATTAAGAAGAGACACGTCGTCGTTAATAAATCGTAGAATTTGTAATAAAATTAGCGGACTAGTTTGAAGGGAAAATAACTTTGAAAATATGATAAAAACGAATAGAGTAACGAATATCAAGACTAGAATTTAACAAAAATTTCTTATGGTAAGCGCAAAGAACGAACGTTGATCCAGTCGTATATATAAATTTACTACAGTCTCTTATAGTGAAATATTTTTATCACTTTTTTTGTCCACGCATGTAGATAACGAATCGAATAAAAATAAGGGTAAAAAAAAAAGAAAAAAGAAAGAAAAAACGAACGAAACCAAAAAAAGGAACAATTCGTTAGGGTGGTAAATTATTTGGCAAAAACCCATAGTTTAGCGCGATTTCGTTAAATAACGACCCGTCGATCCCGAAAGAGACGCGTGCGTGCGTGCGTACGTCGAATTTTAGCGGGAATTCGTAGAAAAAGAAAATAAAAAAGAAAAAGAACAAGAATGATCGTCGATCGATTTATACGTCATCGATCTTTTCGTTTGTAATCCATGTGACTAAATTTATGCACGTGCCTTGGCTCAGATAAATGTAACCGATGATCATTCCCTCTAGAATGCCTAAAATTATTCCAACGCCTACGTCAAGCAAATTGTGTCTTCTCATTAATAGTCTTGACAGACAAACGCAACTGCACCAAGCCAATAATGACGGTGTAAAGATCATTGGTATAGGCCATAAATAGAGAAAATAATAAACTATGAATGTGCAACGAGAAGCGTGACCGGAAGGGAACGAATATTTGTCTGGACCTATCGCGAATGGATCGTCATTGATTGCAGGACGTCTCCTTCTTGTCAATGCCTTCAGTATAGCGATTAACAACAAATCTATTAAGAAACCTGCAAATCAAAGATTATGTTAGATCATGTAGATTTTATATAGTGGAAATAGGATACTTGTACCGATTCAATCGAACTGTATTCATGCGTACACGCGTATCAATCTTTGTTATTGCCGTATCTATAGTTTGATATATGTATTAATGTTTATTTCTCACCGATAAAAAGATTAACTTGTAGTTGATAAAGTGAGGTATGATGAAAGATCCATATTGAAGCCAATGTCAATGCTATCCAGGGTACGCCGTGGCAAGATATCTGTGTAAACGGTTGTGTCGATTAACCTCTAAAATTTGATCGTACGAACCATCGGAAGGAATTGTAAATAATTTTTGTAAAAAAAAGAAAAAAAGGAATAGAAATACCTCCAATGCTTTGTAATGCGTTTGTAACTGCCTCACAGGCAGATACTTTTCCAATGTAACAACAAATATCTTCGTTAAATAAACGTCAACGTCCAATATCTTCTTCAACAATACTGGTACTTGTCTTTTCTCTTCCTTGAAATTAGATTAACAAAGGCAATATTGAGATATTTAAGATTTAACATACTTAAGACTATTAGCGATTCAAAAAGTAATACCTGATCCATGTTGGCGACAGTATTATGTGATTTTCGTTCGAGGGTATCTTCGAAAAATTACGATAGCGAAATATAATTATTAATATTATAAGACGAATTATCGTGCCGAGAACGGAGCTCTAACGTCACAAAAATAGACGTGATTTGACTTCAGTAGACGGTCGCTTGGGAAATGCACGAATAGGAAAGCCGTTAAAAGCGCTGGCGGCGCTGGTGACTAGCGGTGAAATTTGAAAACATGAATTCAAACACTTATTACATTAATTAATGTAGTATCGCTTGCCAACAAGAAGCGCGGGGTTCGATCAGAAGAAACTAAAGAGTTATCAGCCAGAAGCGATAGCGGTCGGATCGTGGCAGCTCGTACTCTTATAGAGCCCCTTGCTCGTTCAACTCCAGTTCAGTCCGTGGATACTAGTATATCCCTCCCATCCGTCAAGATGTGTTACCAGATATTTATCGGCATCTGCATCTACATTTGCAAGAAGAATAAAGCGAAGAGGGACGTCGTCATCGTGAGGTAGGTGGAAAGAAATTTTTTCTTTTTTTTCATTTTTTTTCCTTTTTTTTCATTTTTATTCAACGATTATCAATTCTCATCGTCTTTTATCCCCCCGAAATACGGATACTTCTTTTATCTTTTTTTTTTCTTCTTTTTAAATAAAATATTTCCAACGTTATACCGTCCAAAGTGCTCTCTCCAAGGGAAGTGGTCTTACTTGAAAAAGGTGTAAAAAAGTGCAATTGGTCTCTACCGGGGATAAAATTTTTTTTTCCTCCCATCAATGGTGATCCTTCTTCTTCTTTTTTTTCACAAATTCGTCCACTCTTTTTACAACTTTTCTTTGTTTTTTTCCCATTCAAATACTTCATGTCTCTCTACTCTCTTGTCATTTAAAATGGAGTTCAGTTGTTTGCGCATGTCCAAATCTCATCCTGACCGGCCATTTCTGTTTGAATTCTTGGCTACATGGATTCAAATTTTTTGTGATTTATTGAAATTTGGATTTTAAAAGGGGAAAGAAGTAAAAAAATTCCCGGGAACTGGGTGTGTCTGATACATAGCAGTTTTTTAGATTGACATTTTACCTTCCATGCACTTGGGAAAAATCAATATTATATCCCATGCCTTGTTACTATGTGGATTTAGGCGGTGTTCACTTCAGTTAAAATTAGAAAAAGTGTTTTAAATACAACAAATAAGTGCTGTGGATTATTTTCATAGAAACTATTTTTAACTTTTTCTATATTTTTCATTTTTTTTTCCCTTTTCTTCAGTGATTTATAAAACTAGTTGAATGTGATGATAGTAGGACAAAAGGTCAGGTAGACAAAGGACAGTGATTAAATGATCAGATTTCTTGCAGGGAATAAAATATTTTCTTGTTTTTTCAACATTATTAGACATTTTATTTTACTTTTTATTCATTTATTTTTTTTTTTTCTTCAAAATTTTCAGTCATTTCTGTGCCATGAAAATTTTTCTCATTGTGCCACACCTTGATATTTCAACAGATAATATTATTTTGCATAGTTTTTCTGTTTCTCCTTCAATTTTATACTGATTTACAGACCAGTTGAACATGATGATAGTGGGGCAAAAGGTCAGGGAGACAAAGGACAGTGCTTAAATGATCAGATTTCTTGCAGAGAATAAAATATTTCCTTGTTTTTCAGTATTATAACAGATTTTATTACTTTTTTCTTTCTTTTTTTTTTTTTTCTTGAAATTTTAGTCCATTTCTGAGCCATGAAAATTTTTCTCATTGTGCCACACCTTGATATTTCAACAGATAATATTATTTTGCATAGATTTTCTGTTTTTCCTTCAATTTTATACTGATTTACAGACCAGTTGAACATGATGATAGTGGGGCAAAAGGTCAGGGAGACAAAGGACAGTGCTTAAATGATCAGATTTCTTGCAGGGAATAAAATATTTTCTTGTTTTTTCAACATTATTAGACATTTTATTTTACTTTTTATTCATTTATTTTTTTTTTCTTCAAAATTTCAGTCATTTCTGTGCCATGAAAATTTTTCTCATTGTGCCACACCTTGATATTTCAACAGATAATATTATTTTGCATAGATTTTCTGTTTCTCCTTCAATTTTATACTGATTTACACACCAGTTGTACATGATGATAGTGGCACAGGAGGTCAGGGAGACAAAGGACAGTGCTTAAAATGTCATATTTCTTGCAGAAAATAAAATCTTTCCTTGTTTTTCAGTGTTACAGAAGATTTTATTACATTATTTTTTCCTTTTTTTTTTTTTTTTCTTAAAAATTTCAGACATTTCTGTGCCATGAAAATTTTTCTCATTGTGCCACACCTTGATATTTTAACAGATAATATTATTTTGCATAGATTTTCTGTTTCTCCTTTTTTTCTACAATGATTTACACACCAGTTGAACATGATGATAGTGGGGCAAAAGGTCAGGGAGACAAAGGACAGTGCTTAAATGATCAGATTTCTTGCAGAGAATAAAATATTTTCTTGTTTTTCAGTGTTATAGAAGATTTTATTACATTATTTTTTCCTTTTTTTTTTTTTTCTTAAAAATTTCAGTCATTTCTGAGCCATGAAAATTTTTCTCATTGTGCCACACCTTGATATTTCAACAGATAATATTATTTTGCATAGATTTTCTGTTTCTCCTTTTTTTCTACAATGATTTACACACCAGTTGAACATGATGATAGTGGCACAGGAGGTCAGGGAGACAAAGGACAGTGCTTAAAAGGTCATATTTCTTGCAGAGAATAAAATATTTTCTTATTTTTCAGTGTGTTATAACAGATTTTATTACTTTTTTCTTTCTCTTTTTTTTTTTCTCTTCAAAATTTTAGTCCATTTCTGAGCCATGAAAATTTTTCTCATTGTGCCACACCTTGATATTTCAACAGATAATATTATTTTCCAATTAAACAAAAATTCATTTCTTTCAGAGACCATTTCGCAATATCTCTCTTTGGTTTTCTCATAATATGTTTCCCTCAAGTTAATTCTTTTATTCCAGATCGCTTATTCTCAAATATTTATTTTTCTCTGTCACATAATATCGTTTCTTTGAAAAGAATTCTTTTATTTCAGAGACCAATTCGCTATATTTCTTTTTCT
The DNA here is from genome assembly GCA_911387935.1 of Dolichovespula saxonica. Taxonomy (NCBI): domain Eukaryota; kingdom Metazoa; phylum Arthropoda; class Insecta; order Hymenoptera; family Vespidae; genus Dolichovespula; species Dolichovespula saxonica. The sequence goes on from OU427009.1 coordinate 5,313,490, forward strand.
TATTCTCTTTCATCCTCTCTCTCTCTCTCTCTCTATTTTCCTTTTATAAGATTGCGTCTGTTTAATATTTAATCTCATAACAGAAATTGGGAGAAATGAGAGAGAGAGAGAAATTTTCTCCAATTTCTGTTATATACAGTAAAAAAAAAAAAAAAAAAAAATTCATGTTCAAGAGACCAAACTCATGAATATCTCTTCACTCAAATGTATAATTTTTATGAGATTATTCTTGATTACTATTTAATAGCCATACATAAAGTTGAGTGAAAAAGAAAAAAAGTAAAAAAGAAAAGAGATGAAAAAAGAGAGAGAGATAGAGAGAGAGAGAGAGAGAGAAAACATTTTCATTCGGTTTTAAAACTTTGGAGGGCGTATAAAATTTATATCTGAAAAAAGTTGAAAAATTTAAGAGGCGGGTTAAAAGGGAGAAAAATTAGAGAGATAGAAAAAGAGAGAGAGAGAAAAAGGAGAAAAATTGGAGAGAGCAAAAGGAGAGAAACGACGGGTTATTAGTTTGAATTACGTAGCTTGAAATATAACCGGGAGATGCAAATAATTCCATCATTTCCGTGGAGTTATTTTAAATTATGAAAATATGAAGGATGGACGTTTAATCGTTATTCCCGGGGGATAAAAAGAAAAAGGGAGGGGCTCCGAGTAGGGGTGAAAAGGGGTAAATAAATGGGGATGGTCGGGCTGGCGAGAGGGTGGTAGGGTGGGGTTCGTTCGGGTGGGTATAAAAGGAAAAAAGGAATTAGTACAAATGCTAATTTCCCGGGGCGTTGATAGCCGTTGACGTCATGGAAAAGGAGGAGAGAGAGAGAGATAGGGGAGAGATATGGGGGAGAGAGAGAGCAGAAAAGGGAGATGAAAAAGATGGCGTCGCATGCGTAGATCCCTTGGTAGGAACATGCAAAAAGGAGGTTACCGATGGTGGCGCTCTCTAACGATTACGTAAGGAATGATATTGGCGAACGGTGATTGGCTCGCTCTTAGAAACGGGTCGTTACGTTTGTGCGCATGTACGCGGGTATCGCCATATTTAATTTTTCGCAAGTTTTGACCTGGGTACCGTATTGATAAAAACATATAATTGGTTATATATTAAATGCCGTAGGGGATATCGGCCTTAGCGAACGTTTATAAAAGGAATTTAATTAAACGTTCCTGGCGTTTCGCAAAGGCCAAATTAACGGGGTATACCTCGGAATCCCTTTTAACATTGCGATACGTTTGAGATGCGCTTACAGCACCGCGGATTTTTCCAGACGGCGCGCGATTTTATTCCTGCGCATGGAAAGCAATTTTGCCCAATCATAAATAGGGCTATTGTGGGGGATGGTGTATGCCTCTGGCGCATTTCATACATCCGAGTGTAATGGTAACGAGATAGAGGCAGGCATCGCGCGGGGATATCGGGTCGGTTAACCCTGTAAATACCCTAACTATAACGTACTCACGCGAAAAAAAATATATATTCCATCTCCGTAAACGACCTATATTTGTATCCGATACGTGTTACTCGCGAGATATCATTTAAATCGAAAAAAAAGGGGTGAAAGGAGAGAGAGAGAGAGAGAGAGAGAGAACGTAAAAAATTGATAAATAAAAAAGCATCGCTCTCGTATCGAGTTGAAGTTATCAGTCTCTCTATTTTTTATTCATTATTTTACTCGATTTATTCTGGAAAACCTATTTTTTCTTTTTTTTTTTTTTTTTTTATATTTTTTCTCTCTTTTTTTTTTTTTTTTTTCATATTTCTACTCTCCATCGACGTTTTACGCGCGATATACTACGAGATATATATATACATATATATATAAAAAGAGAGAGAGAAATATTTGCGTATTCATATCGTCGCATGTTTTTTTTTCCCGATCGCGAAACGCGAGTGTAGAGAAAGGAAAAAAATACGTTCCGCGAAAAAGAAGAGAGAGTACGATCGGAGCTCTTCTTGTTTGTGTATTTTTCAACGTACAATATTATTTTCGTTTAATACACGTCGGTTTATTCGTCGTCGTCGTCGTCGTCGTCGTCGTCGTCGTTATCGTCGTTATCGTCGTTATCGTCGTTTTCTCGTGCCCGTCGATTTTATTAGTCGTGTCGTCGTAGATCTGGTCTTGTGCGTGCGAGCGGTCGAGCGAGTGATCTGTGACGTCAGTGGTCCGATTGGCTGTCACCTGTCAAGCCGACGTAGAAATCCCTCGCCTTACCTCAGCCCCCTCTTGCCCCTTTGACTCTGAACAAATATCCCCTTCCCTCCCTCCCCTATCCTCATTTCACCCCTAAAAACCCCGTTCGGGTCTTCCTTGCCTGGGAATCTCCCTCCCACCATACCCTCGCAGCCACCACCATTACCCCGTTACCACCACCACCACCACCACCACCACCACCACCACCACCACCACCGTTGCAGCAGCAGCAGCATCGGATCTCCCAACACCAGCACCCGCCAGGACCACCACCGGGACCACCACCTTCAACCCACCGCTAGGCCACCCTCCAGCTCGCATTACCATAACCCATTTACGCGACGAACCCCGCGAATCCTCCTCCCTCTCCTCACCCTTCTCGTCCTAGTTCTCTTCTTTGTCCTAGTCCGGACCCAGCAACCCCAGCGAACCCAGCAACCCCAGCAACCCCAGCGAACCCAGCAACCCCAGCGAACCCAGCACCCGACCTCCGCGTCCTATTACTCCTCTTCGTCCTTACCCATCCCTACCAACCAATCACATCTCCCGAGCACCCTGGATCTCTCGCTCTTTTTCAACCAACCCTGATGGGTGGTTATAATTCCATCCCAGCCCGACCGACCGCTACCTCGATCCCGGGACACCAAGTGCCTCCGGGCTCTTCCTCCCTCTCCCTCCCACCCTCTCACCCTCTCACCCTCTCTCACCCTCTCTCCCTCTCTCTCTCTCTCTCGTCCTATTTTACCCGTTTAGCCCGGCCATTTCGAAACCCGAGTATTTTTCCGAGCACCTGCATTCCCAGGACCTTCCCTAGTTTTAGCTCGTTCACCGACCTCTGACCCAGCCCACCCTATCACCCAACCACCCACTGACCCTTACCCACCCATCCACCCAACCACCCTCACCTCAGCCTCACCCAGCCTCACCCAGCAACATCCATCCTCACCCACCCTCACCCTCACCCCCTATCTCTCACTCTCATGCACCTCCATTTCTACCTTTCAACCACCCCGATCTATATACACATAACCCTCTCTCTCTCTCTCTCTCTCTCTACTTCCATTTGCATCCCGTTCCACTACAACCGCAGACGCAAAAACAATAACAAATCGATTTGCACAGGAGAGAGAGATAGAGATAGAGGAAACGGGGTGGTGGGGAGTCGGTGCAGTTGTGCAGGCCGAGGATAGAAGGATGGCGCTTTGTGGAAGCGACATATAAGGGGTGGGAGGAACGCTGGTATCCTATCTCTATCTCTCTCTCTCTCTCTCTCTTTGATCCTCCTCCCCCTCACCCTATCTCTCCCTCATTCTCTATCCTTTTGACTCTTCTCTACATCCATACATCCATACATACACGTAGCCCACTTTCATCTCATCCCCGAACCCTGCATTTCTCTCTCTCTCTCTCTCTCTCTCTCTCTCTCTCTCTATCTCTATCTCCCCTCCCTCCCTCTATTCCTCCCTATACCCCCGCTCTTCCTCTTTCTCTCTCTTTCTAGATATTGTATAGAGAACGTTATGCTAAAGTATGCATGCACGAGGGTTGGTCCGATGGTCAGGACTATCGCTAGTTCGTTCGTTCGTTCGTTCGTTCGTTCGTTCGTTTGCTCATTCGTACGTACGTGCGTAGGTAGGTAGGTGAGTTCCTGTGCCAAAGTATCACGTATCCGGCGTAGATCTCTCTCAATTTCTCTCAATTTCTCTCTCTAAATCTCTCTATCAATCTCTCTCTCTCTCTCAATCTCTCTCAATCTCTCTCGCTCGTTCTCTCGTTCTCTCGTTCTCTCATTAAACAAAGTAATTGGATAGAAAAATTCCTCTTTATCCTTCGATATGTGCATACAGAGATGTGCGCGCGCGCGCGTGTGTGTGTGTGTATACGTATATATATATATGTATATATATATACACATATATATATACACATATACGTATACGCATTTCGATCACGTCAACGACTTGTCATTATTCGGTTCGGTTGTATTACGCGGGATGGGATAAGATGGGTGATATGGGGGGTTGTTCTTCTTTATTTTTATTTTTTTTTTTTAATCTTTTTTTTTTTTTTTTTCGAGAGGGTGGTCGTAAGGGTGAGGGCGAGGGTGAGGGATTGGGGTTAAAAATTATATCGCATTCTATTGAATTAAAACAAATTGTTTATTTTCTTTTATTTAGGAACGCACCAATTCGCCGCCCTACAATAATTAAGCCTCCCAAGCCTCGCTCTAGGTCAAGTAGCAGACCAGCTAATAAACCAGCTAATAAACCAACTAATAAGCCAGCTAATAAACCAACTAATAAGCCACCTAAAATATATAAAGTATAAGACTTTCGTAATGACGTCTGGGCACAGTTGCGGTCGGCCGCCAGAGGAGTGCCCATAGTCAACCCATATTCCCTAATCTATCTTCACAATCATTAAAAGTAATTTACTTAATGTATATATATATATATGTTTACATATATATATGTGTGTTTTTTTTTTTTTTGATATATGTGTATATGTGTATGTGTGCTTGTTCGTTTGTCTTCTTCTTCTTCTTCTTCTTCTTCTTCTTCTTTTTCTCTTTGTATCTGTATACTACTTTATATATGTATATGTACGTTTTTATATAATTATATATGTGTGTGTTTTTTTTTTGTGTGTGAATATATTATAATATTTATGGATCTTGCAGTGTGATGTTTGTTGTTTCTTTCTTCTTTTTTCTTTTTCTTTCTTGTTTTCGACGATGTTATTCACGTTTAATTTTTTCTTCTCGATTATATTTCCAGTAAAAAGAGCAAACCCAGGGCTCATGTTTGACATCATAGATCATTTACACGGGTAATTTTTACTTGTTGAAACTTCTTATTCTTCTTCCATTTCTTCTTGTGTTTTTCCTTTGTTTTTTTTTCTTCGTCTCTTTCTTATTTTTCTATTTTTTTTCTCGTCTTTTTATTTTTCTATTTTTTTCGTCTTTTTCTTATTTTTCTATTTTTTTTTCGTCTTTTTTGTCTTTTTCTATTTTTTTTCGTCTTTTTTGTCTTTTACTATTTTTTTTTCGTCTTTTTCGTTTCGTTCTTATTTTTCTATTTTTTTTTTCGTCTTTTTCGTTTCGTTCTTATTTTTCTATTTTTTTTTCTCGTCTTTTTCTTCTCATTTTTCTATTTTTTTTTCGTCTTTTTCTTCTCATTCTTCTGCATCCTTGTCTTATTCTTCTTCTGCATCCTTTTCTTATTCTTCTTATGCATCCTCTTCTTATTCTTCTTCTGCATTCTTCACTGTTTCTTCTTCTGCATCTTTTTCCTTTCTTCTTTTTCTATTTTTTTTTCTTTTTTTCTCTTCTTTTTCTGCATCCACTTTTATTATTTCCTTTTATTCTTCTTTGTCTATCCTTCTTACTGTTTCATCTTCATTTTTGCATCTTCGTTTTCTTCAACTTTTTCTGCATCTTCTTATTCTTCTTCGCTAACGTATCTTCTTTCGTTACATCGAATACATTTTTATATCTTTATACTTATATCTATTTGTTACTTTCTACTCTAATCGCTTTATGAATTTAATAAATATCTTGTGAAATGTACGTGGGTATTACATGCGTGTTCTTTTTTTTGTGTGTTTTCTACAGATGGAATATGGGATTTGGAGTCTTCAAGTTGCGGGTGAATTATGGGGCGATCCACGATTCACCCGTAACCATCACCATTCATTGTTACCCCCGAATGCACCGCAAATTTTTCCGGGGGCACCCCTAGCCCTAAATGCACTACATAATCAACCCGCTGCTACAAATATCGTACCATTGCCGCTAGCTTTAAACGCTCTACCGTCCTACAACCCATTAGAATTAGTTACAAAATCATCCGGTGTTACTAATAGTGATATAGAATTATCTAAGAACAATCTTGATGTGACCCATAATAATAATAATAATCGCGATAACGACGACGGCGATGATAACGATGGCAACCAAGGCAACGAAAATATCATCGAACAAACCGAAAACAACGCAAATCAAGTAAGTTGGCGAATCTTTACAGAAAAAAAAAAAAAAAAAAAAAAAAAAAAAAAAAAATTAAACAAAGAATTAAGTACGAACGAACGAACGAGCGAACTAACAAAATTTTTTCTTTTTTTTTTTTTTTGAATTTTTACAGAATTCAGAACAAATCGGCACTAACGAAAATGAGGATGAAGAGGAAAGCGAAACGGAAAGTACGGAGAGTTCGCACAGATCGACCACCGCGAACAACAACAACTTTCCGACGAAATTTTTGGACCCGATGTCCTGTTTTGGTCTCGATAACGTAAGTGTACCATTGATTGATTAATTAAAAAAAAAAAAAAAAAAAAAAAAATGGATGTCATTCCCGTCGTGCACATATTCGCATGTTATTAAACGATGTTTTTATTCGGACACATTTAGGAGGGTGCAGTATCGCCAGTATTGAACAGTTGGGTTTTAAGCGCGTATACGGCGATGTTAGGAAGATTATCTGCTGCTGCCGCTACCACAGCTTTGGGAGCCGCTCAAGTGACCAATTTAACTTCCGATAGCGACTCCGAAAGCGAAACTTCATCATTCACGGAAAGGTATTTTTATCCGATTCTAAATTCCATACGTTTACCCTTATCGTCTCTCAATCTCAATCTCAATCTCAATCTCAATCTCAATCTCAATCTCTCTATCGACACGAAATAAAACAACTCGAAATGAATGTTCGTAAACAGATCTCGCGGTAACAGCCCAAATGCCCAGAACGTTAGCCGTGGGTATTCCTGCGGTTCTTGCAACACCGTAACACCGACCAGGCCCGCTTTAAGGAAACACATTGCCGATTGTCATCCAACTACGGCCACCATGGAAACGAGAGAGGCGAGAACGTGCCCGGCAACGAGTTGCGATTTTTCAACGAGCAGCCGATGCGAATTGGAAACGCACGTTGCTGGACACGTAGCACAAGGAATGACACCGACCGGAAAGAAACGGACCCTGGCCTTACAACGCGTCAGGTATAGGTACTGAACTTGCTATCATTTCTGGAACCTCATATTTTTTTCTCTTTCAACCCCCCACCCCACCCCACCCTCTATACTTTTTCTTTTCTTCCCTTCTCACACTTCCTCGCGCGATTTTCTTCCTCGACTAACGATCGTTTCATAATTTTTTTTTTTTTTTTGTTTGTTTGGTCTGTTTTCTTCAGATACGAACGAGAGGAATACCGTTGTACGTTGTGTTCCTACGCCTGTACGATCGAGAAAGCTTTCCAAAGGCATTTGAGAGCACACGCTAGAGGAAACGCACCGGAAACGAGAGTAAGCTGTGCGGTTTGCGGCGCGGACAGATCATCCGAAGTCGACCTTAGCAGACATATGAGAAGACATCGGGACGATCGTTACTTTTGCTGCGATATCTGTATTTTCCGCACGGTCCAATTGAAAAAGGTAAATATTTAATTATTCCCACGTTTTTATAAATCCCATTCCAACGGTAAAGATACAATGCAACGAAAAAAGGAGATATAGGAAAATGGAGAAAAGACCATTTTTTTCAAATCCATCTTCCGGTTATTCCCGTTCGTCGATCGACGTTCGAAAAATTCTCTCGTTTTAATCTCATATTTTTCTTTCCTTCTAGCTTTTTTTTTCTCCCCCCCCCCATCCATTTCGATCAACGCGTCCGAAAAGTACTCTCGTGAAAATAGTCGATCAACAATTTTTCATTTCTCTCTCTCTCTCTCTCTCTCTCTCTCTCTCTCTTTTTCTTTATATATTTTTTTTTCTTTTTCCTTTCGGCTTGCAATTTCAATTAACACGAAACAGAAGAGTACTACGCGCTCGGCAGGATCGATCGATCACCAATTATCTCGACTCTCTTTTTATATTATATTTGGAAAAAAAAAAGAAAAAAAAGAAAAAAAAGAGTTTTTTCTCCATTTCTCGTACCCGGATTTTCCTAGCTCTTCCTATCAACCGTTCGAGCCTGCGAAAATCCCCGGGCAAACTAAAAACCGATCAATAATCAGTACGAATGATTGACCCCTATATGACCGTTCGACCTCTCGCGTTCAACCCACTGACCTAAATACGCGCGTACTTATTCGTCCACGCCCATAATTCAGAGACGTCCTTTACATTGGAGCATTTTATTCCACTTTTCAGCTCATCCAACATCGCCGAATGCACACTGGCGAAAAACCGCACCTCTGTCCTCATTGCGCTTATAGAAGTGCACGCCGGGACAATTTAAGAAGCCACGTGAGACGCGTACACAAGAAGGAAAATTTGTACTGTGACACCTTCAGTCCACGTGGCATGATGATCCCGCCAACGATAAACAATTTGGTGAACAATAGTTTAGTGAACAATAATTTAGTGAACGATAACAATAGTGAAACTTTCGTCGTACAAAGCCCGACATCATCGCCGTCCTCGAATCGTGATTCAACGAATTAGTGTTAACATATATAATCGAAAACTATATAGAACGATTTAATCTACACACACACATATATATATATCTATATCTATATCTATCTATGTCTATGTCTATGTCTATATCTATGTCTATATAATGGACATTCATTCCGATGTTAGTTGTTAATAATTAATAGTTAATATATTCCTAATTTTTTTTTTCCCCCCGATTTTCTATACTTTTGTGATTTTTTTTTTTTTTTTTTTTTATTAATTTTTTCGTCTCGTACAAAATTATATTGAATGATGTGCGGGTAGGCTGTGATTGGATGTGTGTGGGTGGGTGGATGGATGAGTGTTGGATGGATGGATGTGTGCGTGACGTGTTGGTTTGAGAACGAAATGGGTCGCTATGGGTCTGGTGAGGGGAGCCAAAGACATTTAATTCTTCCTAAGCGACGTTATCCCTGTTTCAAATAACTCTCTTATTTGTCCGAAATAAAATGATCTTTTTTTTTTTTTATTTTTTTCCGTACTCGGCTTAACGAATTCGAAAATTATTATTATAAAGCGGGATGGGTTCGCTTAGGAATATTAATGTTTTTGGCTTCTCTCATTATAATATTAACGAAATTTATTTATAATGACACCGTTAAAATCAATCGGATAATTTATGTTTATTGATTTGTTAGACCCTTAGCGAAAATAAAGAAAATAATATTGTTTTATAAGTGAAAATAAATTATATGAGAATGGGTTTACTTAGGATCAGTTTGAGTATGTATCGGTATGTTTATAAATCCTTTACTAATGCGTTCATTCCATATCCTTTGTTCCTTTTTTTGTTTTCCTTCACAGTACGTAAGATAAATTAATTAAGAAAACAAAAAAATTCGTCCGTCTTTGTATTAGAATTATTTTTATTCGTTATGATTAGAGATTGATGGGTAATAAAAAAACAAAAAAAAAACAAAAAAAAAAAAAAAAAATACAAAAAAAAACAAAAAAAAACAATAAAACAAGAAAACGAAACAGAAAAAAAATACAAAAAAAGAAAAAAAACCAAAAAAAAATCCGCATGAACCAACCGTTTAAATAACATTTTCTCTATCTTCCAATATGTGTATAAATGTTTTTACGTATACGTATATATATATATATTATATTGCACACACCCTATATATACGTATAGTAGTGAAACAAAAAAAAAAAATAAAAGGAATGTGATTTTTTGAATGTGATATATGTTAAGACTATCAATCTCTGATCATAATCGACAATAGTTCTTCTTCAAAATTAAAATCTAAATGTTATCTCAAAATTGTTCAATTTTAATCGTATAATCCCCTCAAATTTTATTAATGGATGTTTCACGAAAAAATTTACAAAATGCGCCAAAAAAAATATATATATAAAACATAAAAGCCAAAAAAAAAAAATATGTGTTAATAGTATTAAGTAACCAACCCGCTTGCAGGATAACAACACGAATAATTTAGATATTATTTCTATTCTAACAGAAAACGGTACTGCCTTAGGTTAACTTAGATTAATTTAAATTAAGTTATATTATTAAGTTAATCTAAATTAAGTTAGTCTATATTAAACTACATTAAGTTAATCTATATAAAACTACGTTAAGTTAATTTTAATTATACTAATCTAAGCTAAGTTAATATAAATCAAAATAAATTAAAATAAATTAGGTTAATGTAAATAAGACTAAATTAAATAAGTTAATATATATTTTAAAAAATTAAGTTAATCTAAATTAAATTAAATTAAATTAAATTAAATTAAATTAAATTAAACCAAATTAAATTATATTACACCAAATTAAATTATATAACATAAATAAAAGCGAAAAAAAATAAATAAAAAATAAGACAATCGATCCTTTTATTCTCTGTATTAATGTTTAATAAAAGCTGCATAATGGTGCTATACTCGTAGACTAATAGTGAAAGACTGATAATAGGTGTGTTTTAACGTATTACATTTATATATGTCTGTATGTCTACATGTACTTCTAAATCTATAAATATATGTCAATTCATTAATATAAATGTTCAACCGTGATTAAAATTTAAACTGCGTTAATTTCGTACTCAATACTCACATTAAATATTATATTTACGATATTTAAAATTATTTGAAATAATTAAGACATTCAGATTATTTGGAATATTTATCAAAATTAATAGAATTAACAATTACTGAATTTTTTTTTTTTTTGTTAAAATAGGAAAAAGAGTGCTATTTTGAAAATAATTTTTAAAGAAACAAACCCTGACTTAATAAAGGGATCGATTTGTTTGAAATTCCGTAAAGAAAAGAATCGAAAGAGAACAAACAAAAAAATAGAACGAAACTCAAAACAATTTTGAATTAATCGTACTTAAATAAGTTCCTATTATTTTATAATTAAAGCGAAATAAATAGCAAGTAAATAAGTACTTTGAAAAAAAAAAAAAAAAAAATAAAAATAAAAATAAAAATAAAAATTAAGACCGACAAAAAAAAATACAAAAAACCCTTAGGGGAAAAAAAATGTTAGTAAAAAAAAAAAAAAAAAAATACTATTACGATCATAAATAACGCGATAAATTTATATACTTAGACGTACTTAATACCTACGCATGAACCTATAAGTATTACCTTATTGTTATCATAATATATATATATATTACTTATAATAAATATCCTAATAATATACTTATTCCTGATATATTTAAGAATTAATTTTATATTAATGACGTATTTATTGCAAGCGGTCGGCAAATAGTCAAGTCTTTTTATATCTCTCTCTCTCTTTTAACACATATTTTTTTTTTTTATATGTATATATATATATATATATATATACTTTTTTTTTTTATTTTTTTTATTTATATATATATGTATATATACATATATTGTCGGCTTAAGAAAAAACAAAAACTGGCCAAATTAAATCTAACTGTAAATTAATATTAGACGTTTTGTGTATTATGGATTTTTGTTATTTATCATATAACAAAAAACGGAAAACAAACGTTTATATTAATTGGCTTGGTGATTATTAATTGACAATTAAAGAGCAATAATTAATTACGTTCGTTGCTAAATATAAATAATTATTTCGTGCGTTATTCGTGAAAGAATTTTCGACAACAGTCGCACTTTAATATAGGATCGAAAATTCTTCCATAATTGAGAGCAAATAACGCATGAAGTGATTTACGATATTTAGCAAGTTTTAAAAAGCGGCGTTTAAAAGTTCGTTTTATGTTTAAAAAAATTTGAGGGGATGTGAGAAGAACTAGATAAAAAGAAACGAAAAAAAAAAAAAAAAATAATGGAATGATCGTCGGATTTTGATGTAATTCAAAGTGTAATGAAACATATATTCTGTACACGGCATAATATATTCCATAATAATCTTTCTTATTCTTTATTTCACCTCGTCAATCCTTCGGCAAATCTTCATCCAAAAACAAACGAAATGCAAGATGATAGTTTATTTTTTTTTTGTACGATCTTTTTTTTTTTTTTAGGTATTTTCTCTTTCCTTTTACATTTTTTTCTTTTCATCTTTTCACGTTTTACTATTTTTTTTTCATCCTCTTTCATCTTTTTTCATCTTGTTTATAAATAAATAAATCTGGACACCGTAAAAATAAGAAAGGAAAAAAAAAAAAAAAAGATACAAAGGGGGGTGAGAACAAATCCTTCACGAGTAGACGTTTTTGTTGTTAGTTGACGATTTTTATAAACATAATTATTGTAATCGATCATTTTCATTTCTTTTTTTTTTTATAAAAAGTGTATATATATATATTATATAAAAAAAAAAATATATATAAAGTAACTTATTGTTGAATATTCGTGTATTAAATTAAATAAATAATTCTCATCGTTTTAAGATAACTAAGAATTAGGATTTGTTCTCACCCCCTCCCACAAAAAAAATTTTTATGCGTTTTTTGGAATATATTATAATACATGTATGTGTGTGTGAGTGTGTGTGTGTGTGTGGGATCTGGCTAAAAATACTTTCTACGAATATTTCCTTCTCTAGTAAAGAAAGCAATACGAGATACGTTAACGTTACAAATATTAATTCTCAAACGGCTAAAATAAAATTGTCTTTCTCACAATATATATGTATTTATATATAAATTATATATATATATATGTATATATAAATTTATTTATCTCCAAGCAACGGTAATTAAAAGTCAAAAACGTTAATTAAAATATGCTTTAATGCTTGTCAAACGAATGAATATATTTCTCATTAATTTTTTTATTACCATTCGATTGAAATAATTTCAATGGAACGGGTAATACAAATATTTAATTAAATTCATATCCCTGCGAAATTATTTCTCTCATAGCCGTTTGAGAATTATTTATCTTTCTTTCTTTTACATATGAATCATACACACACAAATAGACTTACACGAAACTGTTTAATCAATTGTGTTTCTCTCTCTCTCTCTCGCTCTCTCTCTCTCTCTCTCTCTCTCTCTCTCTCTCGCTCTCTCTCTCTCTCTCTCGCTCTCTCGCTCTCTCTCTCGCTCTTGTTCTTTGTGTGTGCGTAGCGCGTTCCAATTAACTTATAACGCATATCCCTTTCGTTTCTTCTCTTTCCAATAAAACAGAACGATAAAGTAGCGTGGCGGGTTCACGTCTGCAAAATTTAGGAGAATCGATTAATTAATTAATTGGTCGTACATGATATATTTCGTATATCTATGGAAAAAAAACCAAAACAAAAAAAAAAAAAAAAAAAATTGAAAAGAATAAACGTTTCAGTAATTTTTTATTATTTTTTTTTTTTTTTTTTTTTTTTAATCAAATATCGCGAGGCTTCTACGATAAGTTGTAAAATTAGAAAAAGTTTCCGAATTTTCAAACCCCCGAATGGTTCTTCCATCAAATAAGAATATTTAAATCAACGGAGGTTCGATCATGTACGACGAATTTATATATATATATATATATATATATATATATATATATATATATATATATAAATTATTATTATTATTATTATTATTATTAAATTCCATCCCTTTTAGCTTGCAGCGTGTACAGTATTCGTGTTCGTCGTTCTGTAATTAATCGCGATATTTGCGATTGGAAATGAATTAAATTTTAATCAACATTCGACGGATTATTATTAATTCGTATATGGAAAAATGTTAATATAAACGATAAATTCTCGTCCTCTCATTTAACTAACGGCCGGCCCTCCATTTACGATAGACGAATTAAGCACATATTTGCTATATGGCGAATGAGAATTAATAATCCACTTAATTACTAATAAATCAACGATATCGATTTTCGATACATGTATATATATACATATATATATATATATATATATATATATATATATATATATATGTATATGTATATGTATATGCTGTGTGTGTGTATATATATACGTATATATATACATATATTACGAGGGAGAGGACGTATTGATTTTTAGAGAGACGACTACAGTACACGCGCGTCACGTATCCAACGTATACGAATTTCTATGAAATTGCAAATTATGTGAAACTCCATCGCGATTTTAATTTCGTCGAAATTAACGAAGCCGTCAAATCGACGAGTTCGTCAATTCTTTTCCCTCTTTTCCTTCTTTTTGTTTTTTCCTTTCTCGTCGTAAAAAATTAATAAATACAAATTTAATCTGTCGCTTCGCAATTGTGATCTCCGAATAGGTAGTTTCAAAACAACGAAACAATAAAAAGTAAAGAATTAAAAGTAAAAAATTTCCATTGAAGTCAACTTCAAATGTAGATGCTTTGTATGTTCTCGACAAATAACAATTTTTTTTTTTCTTTTCCTTTAAAAAAAGAAAATACGTCTGTACGCATAAGTGATATTGATGGGCGAGTGTATATATGTGCATATGTAATTGACATATCCGTTAAAAAATTCTTTGCGCCTTCTGGCATATCTAATAGGCATGACAACGATGAAATACATTTGGCATCTACATTGAAATTCTTCATTGGAAAAAGTTTTATCCGTTCGTACATAACGAAAAATACTATTTGTCTATGGTGTACTAATAAATCTAAATAAAATCTAATCATAACACAACAACGAGCTAATCTATACTTAATAACCCATATTGATACATACATGCACGGTCGACGGAAATGTTTATCAAAATCCTTTTTCTCTATATCATTCCGTAAGTCGGCTTATTTTATTATTTTCCTTGCAACGAAGCTCGCATAAATTAAATATTTTTCTTTGGCATTAAATCAGGACGTAGGTCTCTTCTATCGGGGTTAATAGATCTGGCATGACGAGATCCAAATTAAGGGAAACATTTAACATGGTTTTGAACGTGCTTTTTCTCTTCCACCGATGATTAAGCGTATCTACAAGAATTAAATTTACAATTCCCATTAAAATAATGGCGATTATTGAATTGACATTTGTTTTTTTTTTTTTAATCAAAATTGTAGTTAGGAAACTTACAAAATGAACAAACAAATCCGTTATAAAAATTTGAAAGGGTCCAAGTCCATTCTTTATCGTCATCCGACGCTTTAAGTTTAATGTTTATATATTTCTCTGTAAGTCCAATTATTAATGCCTTTTCTTATTATTATCCTTGCGACGAGGCTCGCACAAATTAAATATTTTCTTTGGCTTTAAATCGTTACGTAGATATCTTCTATCGGGGCTTATTAGATCTGGCATGACTAGATCCGAATCAGGGAAAAGCTATTAACACGAGTCTGAACGTGCCTTTTCTCTTCCTCCGATGCTTAAGTGAATCTACAAGAATTAAATTTACGATTCCTATTAAAACAATAGCTATATAGCGTATATAATATTTGTCATCTTATCAAAAATGTAGTTTAGCCAATTTCAAAATTAACTACTAGATTCTTTATAAAATTTGGAAGAGTCCGTGTCCATTCTTTATAGTCTATTCGACGCTTTAATTTTAACGTTTAATTTAACGTATCTGCTATAATCTGATTCAAATTTGGAAAAAACTTTTAATAATGTGTCTCGAACGTTCTTTTATCTCTCCTCAATTGAAATTACTCTAGACGATCCAATCGTTTTCCACCGTTTGCAGAGTTCAAAAGACGTTTCCATCTTCCTTAACTCGTTTCGAAGTTACCAGTAAAGAATATTTTAACAGACGAGAACTTTTCCTTAATCGTAGAATTCAACGAACATCTAAAACTATTAATTTTCTTGTCGAACCTTTTCCATCGTTAGACGTTTTCTCTTATCAGCTTGGAGCTCGTTAGCTTTATACGTCGATACATATTCTTTATAGAAATCTCCCAAGTTCCAAAACGTCTCGAAAAGTATTCTCCGCTCTTACTTCTTCTTCTGCGTGTTATCTTAAGCAAAGCTTTCCGACAAAGGCGTTTCTTATCCTTAAGAAAAACTTTTGCTTCTTACAAGGCTGTCAGTTTGTAAAGCTTCTATTACTTGACAATAACTTTTCCCCCGTGCATTTCCGTTTAAATTTAGCCCACATTTTGGACGTACGTTCGAACATTCTTTTTCGATTTTAGCTGAAATCATTACGTCACAATTACCAAACTTCCTTTTCTCTCTAATAAATTGTCTTAAATTATCCTATCGTTTTGTTCATTTCCCTTAAGCGCCACTCCCCTATCTCCCTCCTCCCCAACTACCCCCCTCGCGAGCGTAATCAATTTCTATAATCAATATAACTAAGTATAAAAATTCGATCGCAAGCGTCAACTTTCTTTTTTTCCATTTTTTTTTTCTCTTTTTGTTTCTTTAAATCACTACATCGATTAAACGTATTCGACCATACGACGACCGTGGCGAACGTAGGGAACGAAGGGAGCGAAGGGAACGAAGCTTTTAAGACTCGACGAGAAAGTATTAATTGATTAAATATTTACCTTCATTCGTTAGTGGGCTCCCCTCGTACGTCGGTAAATCCGCACTCAACGGATAATAACAATCCGATAATGGATTGGACTTTGGCGTGGACGACGATTATTCCGGTCGGAAAATAAAACCGTAGTTGAAACTTCTCGAAAGCAGCGTATTTAATTAATTAACAACTGCTCTTTTTGCGTAAGTCGGTAGGAGGATTCTGCACTTTACGGGTTTATATATGTGCGTATATAAATATGTATGTATGTATGTACGTACGTACGTATTCATCGATAATGGATTGTACTTAGACTCTACTTTCGGTTAGTAAACGATTCGAGATAAAACTTTTAGAGAGGAGGACCGAGTAATCGATCGAAAAAAAGAAAAGAAAAAAAAAAGAAAAGAAAAGAAAAGAAAATCAACACTTTCTCGTACGACGGATTTAAATTGTGTAACGATTGAAACTCAAGGAGGTCACACTTTCGAACGAAAGATTATAAAAAAAAAAAAAAAAAAAAAAAAAAAGAAAATTATCGAACGAAGCGACTGACTCAGTGACTGACTGACTGACTGACTGACTGACTGAACGAAAATGGTACGTGTCCAGTCTTAACGTGTGCTCCAAATAAACTCAACTGCAAAATGTTCCTCATGCCCCAGCTAACTTCAAGCAGCCCTACCTCTTTCTCTCTCCTCTCCTCTCCTCTCTCTCGCGCGCTCTCTTTCTCTCGGCCTGGTACGATCAATAAAGATACCATTGACAAATGGACTAGGCCACGATCAATACGGAACTATTAACGAATGGGGACTGAACCACACGATCAATAAACTCTTGGCAAACGGACTATATATCCATATATCTTATTCTCTCTGAATATACGAACCATAAAAATCAAAGCTAGAATCATATATATATATATGTATATGACATGATACTAACCAGATAATAATTATCAGCATAACAGTTTAGTCAGCAACGGTACGGATGAATCATTATTTTATTTAGAATGTTCTTTCCACGTACGTACGTACGTACATGAATATATTTTTTAATTATATAACGAGCAGGGCCATCGAAGATCGTTAAAAAAAATATAACAAAGAAACAAAAAAGGAGAGGGAGAAAACAACGATAGAGCGGCATTTGCGAAGCGTGCTAGTTAACCCGGGAAGATTTAAATGGGTCATGGAGCATGTAAATAATGAAAACGAAAATTTCGTTTCGAACAATGACAATTTTCGAAAAATTTGTCAAAAATAGAAATACATACATATATATATATATATATATATGTATGTATGTATGTATGTATAGAGGAGATATACGTTCAGCAAAGCATCCATTTATCGATCGGCCGTACGTATTTAGCTCGACATCAAGGGAAATGCAAAAATAATGCGATTAATGTTCGTGAGGGTATTGTATTTTATATGGAGGAAGCTGATTGGTCCGGAGATAACACTCGATAAAAACAAGAGAAGAAGAGAGAGGGAGCTGCGATCGATCGAGGGATGTGGGTTCACGACGGCAACGATGGTGGGGGAAGGTAGGTGGGTGGGTGGGGGGGGGGATAGATAGCACGAGCTTCGTGCGTTTCCGACGAATGTTCGGCTACCAGTACGATATCCGATCTTGTTCGGATCTTCCATGGTAGCGGTAATATTATTTTATTACATTTCTTTTCTTTATATTCGCAGTTACTTTTCTCTCTCTCTCTCTCTCTCTCTCTCTCTCTCTCTCTCTCTTACATTCTAGTAATTTTTTTCGTTCAAATCATCGATCGCTTTTATCGCGTGTAACCAAGGAGACACGGGTAGTAAGATTAAAAAAATATTGTGTTTCTTTCCTTTTCTTTTATTTATACTTATTTCTTTTTATATATTTTTTTTTTTTTTTGAATTGCATCCAATACGTTCAAAGTCGATATGTATATATATACGGCCTCGTAACCACATTAGCCACGATGCACTTGATCAAATATCGGATGACAAGTATTGTCCATAGTTTTCGTCTTCTCTACAATGTATTATAACTTCTTCAATTGGAGTAGGGAAAAATAAAAAGAGGGAAAGATAGATAGATATAGACAGATAGATAGATATATAGAAAGAGAAAGAGAGAAGTAGCGGCCGACGACGGTCAAGGGGAAGAGAAAAGGAGAAGTTGCGACAACAGTGCCAACAACCAACCGTAGTATACCCAGTTGTGGGTCTCTGACCCACGATGATGGTATTATATATATATACCTAACTACCTGGTTGAGAATATAATGCTGAGACTTTCACTATTCCCGAATGACTGACACACATTTTATTTATTATTATTATTAATATCATTGTTGTCAGCGTTATCAGTTCGTTAATTCGTACGTACGTACGTAAGTTTGTGTTGAGTTACTTTGATGGAAATGGTGGATTGTTGAAATATCAAAAAAAAAAAGAAAAGAAAAGAAAAAAGCGTTAAGGAAAAGAAGAAACGAAAGGGGAAAGAAAGGTATTTTTTTTCTTTTTTTTTTATTTATCTTTAATGTTCCTTCAATTAACGTTTAACATTCGCAGAGAAAAAAGAAAAAAAAATAATCATTTCCTTTGCTTCTCCATTATTAAATCTCCTACAGATTTCTTTGTTCTCTCAGCTGTATGTATCTATGTATATGTGTGCGCGTGTGCATGCTCACCCATGAGTCTGAACGTCCCGTCTGCTTGTGTGCGTGCGTGCGTGTGCGCGTGTGTGCGTGTGTGCGTGTGTGCGTGTGTGTGGATCTATGCGAATCAGTGAATCAGTGTCATACTCGGATTATAACCAGTTTGAAGTTTAAAAGGACACACGTCTGTGACGTTCGTTCTTTTATAAGAATTCGTTTATCGGATTGAACAGTACTTTTTTTTTTTTCATCGGTTTGTTTTCTTTCTTTCGATTTTGACGTTTTATTTGGAAAATCGAATCGTTTGATTATTTCGTCGGCCACTCCTTTTTCTCTCTTTTCTTTTTTACCATTTTTCTTTTTCACGTAAGTTAATTTAACATAACCACAATCACCAAGGACAATCGCGAATTAAAATAAATAAATAAATATATATATATATATATATATATATATATATATATACATATATATATATTATATATATATAGATGTGTGTGTATATAACAAATATTTTGGCCGTGCGACCATTCTCTCGCTCGTTCGATCCATCGATCCATCGATCTATCGAACTATCGACTTATCGAGCGCCATATTGCTTCTTTCTCTACGTTCAATCGTCGAACGTATTCGAACGCGAAACCTTCGTAGCGAAACTTTTTTTATTTTTTATTTTTGAAATACGGTTCATCGGGATTATTGCTTAGATAACAAAATATGAAGGAGGACGAGGAGGAGTAGGTTCGATAAGTCATATTAATCGATAGTATCGATGGAATATTTCTTTCGAATGTTTTCGAATCGGTCATAGCTGAGAGAATATTAAAGTATATAAATTATATCGGTGGAATACTAAATAGAATTTCCTCCATGCAATTTTTAACGATATTTCAAACGTTATCTCTTCTCTCCTCTTCCTTCCTTAAAAAAAAGAAAGAACAAAAAAGAGGAATAGACTTTTTTCCATTATAACGAAATCGACGAGAATCGTCGTACGAACGCGAATTAGAAAAATGTTAGACCTTGAACCTTGGTGATCGCCGAAGCGATCAAGAGTTAATCTTTTTCGATTGATCATTTTGTTGACTCTCTCGTTAGTTCGTTTGTTCTCTGTTATATCTCCTAAAAAAAAAAAAAAAAAAGAAAAATACGTATGTATACGCGTGCGTTTACTTTTCAATTGCAGAATTTATTGACGAGTCTCGGAGCCACGAATATGATTCGCATTAAATGACATTCGACCATAAAAAAAACGCAATCGACCACACCGAAGGCGAGGATAGTTAAATTAAAAAAAAAAAAAAAAGAAAGAAAAAGAAAAAGGGCGTCAAGAGATCCGTCCGATTGTTTCTCGTTTTTATTTTTATTTTTATTTTTTTTTTTTATTATTATTTCCTTTCTTGCCTTCTCTCTCTCTCTCTCTCTCTCTCTCGTTTTACTTCGAAAGAACGATGAGACATCGAGGACGGTACATCGAAACGTACGATCGAGAAACCGTGACAGAATAATGTATGTACATAATGTGCGATCTATTTTTCTCTCTCTCTCTCTCTCTCTCTCTCTCTTTTATGATGAATTCGATAAGCATGTTTTAAACCGGAAACGTTCGCCTGTCCTATCGCAAAACAGACAGCAATAGTGACTCAGAACGGTTTCACGTGTCAGAGAGAAGATCGGTGTGTGCGCGTGTCTGTATTCTTCGTCGCGATAATTAATTATTTTCCATCTCGTCCCGATACCCGTTCTTGTTTGTCGATTAGAGCGTGACAAGGAGGGAAAGGGCTAGAAAGAGAGAAAGAGAGAGAGAGAGAGAGAGAGAGAGAGAGATAGATAGAGTGGTTTCTCTCTTCTTTATTTTGTTAGGTGGGTGGGTGGGTGGGTGGGTTGGAGGTGTCGGTAGGTGTATCCTATCAAAAAAAGATAGAAAAAGAAAGAAAGAAAGAAAGAAAGAAAGAAAGAAAGAAAGGAAGGAAGGAAGAACATTGATGAAAGATAAGAATGGAGGCAAAACCGATACCAAAGCCAAGGTCATTAATAATGTCCGAACGTCCGGTACCGGCCCCGAGAAAAATGATACCGCCAGTACCGGTTTTACCGTCGTTGTCACCGGGATCATCATCGTCCTCGTCATCTTCTTCGTCTTCATCCTCGTCTTCGTCGTCCTCACCGCCACCTCCGTCTCGTAGCAAAAGTCCGAGCGAGTCGAGCCAATCTAGCCAGAAAAGCGACGACATCGTCAAGTCCAACAACAACAACAACAACAACAACAACAACAACAATAATAATAATAATAATAACGAGGGAAGAAATTCGAACGAATTTTTTCGTCAATTGACCAGCAGCTCGCGTCAATTGAAGGACGAGATATCCGAGAGGATGACTTTGAAGGGACGTGCCGTGATATCCGGTACAAGGAACGTCAGTATACGCCTCGAGAAATCAATGAAGAATCTATTGACACGTAGATTGATGACGTCCCTTAATCACGAAGACATAATGCAAGATTCGAATTATGGGAGGAACGCGAAGAGGCACGTAGGAAATGGCGACGATGTTAACGCGTTAGAGGACGAAAGATGCGTATCGATGCCCGCCGACGACATATTCAGCAGTATTACCTTCCACAGTCCGTTCGGTGGAAATCTTAGGAGCATAAGAAACGAGGAGGATCTTTCCGGGTTGCGATACAGTCCACCCCCACCGGTATATCCGCCACCCCCGCTTCCTGCGGTATCGTCCAACAACGACGAATTAAATTCATTCACGTCGAGTAGCAACGGCGGCGGCTGCTGTGGTAGCAGCTCTGGCAGCCATTACGACACCCTCAGTTCTACGACCTCCGAAAAAGTCCTAAGGGAGGACTTTAGGAACGAGGGGAACTTCAATATATTCAATTTTATTCAACGTCAGGTAATTCATTATAACGCTTGCTGCTTTATTTTATTTTATATCTTTCTCTCTTTCTTTTTCTTTTTTTTTTTTCCGGTATCGTATATCGTGTATATCACAAGATAGAGAGGGAGAGAACAAACGTTTCGTTCGTTTTGTCTTCTTCTTCTTCTTCTTCTTTTTTTTTTCTTTCTTTCTTTCTTTTTGCCTCCAACTTTTGCAGGGTAGCGACTCGGATCAGAGTTTAAACTTATCCGACATAAACGTGAGCTTAACGAGCGACAACAGGTCGGACGTCGATAGGAGACTTTCGAGATCGGACTCCTGGACGTTTTACGACACTACGCCATCACTGGCATCGAACAAGGCCGAGGTTGTGGTCATCGACGAGCTCGTCGACAGGATATCCAACGCCGAGGAGGATACCCTGGAACATTCCTTGAACGTTGATAGAAATTTCACGCAGTTCAATACAAGCCTAATATCGTTGGACAATTCGATTTACGATAACGATGTCCCGACCAAGATCGTCAAGGACGAGAAATCGTTGATCGAATCGATGTTGTTGTCGGATTTTAAGGAGGAGGTTAATGCCAATGGGAGTAGTAAATCTTTATTGTTCGAATTCGATCCGTTCGCCAAGGGCAACGGGGAGAACGTTTATGGCAATTACGAGAGCAACGATTTGATGTTGTTGGAGGCGTTATTGTCGAGCAACGATACAACGAGTAATCCAGGAAGTACGTTGGATCTTCGCGAGGATAACGAAAACGAGGAACCGACGGAATTGGAAGTGAAAAGGCTAGGCGTGGATTCGTTGACACCGCCCGAACCACCAAAGAGATTCGATTCTCTTCCTAAGAACGAATACGACGAGGTTGAAATCGGTAAATATATATATATATACATACATACATATAATATATACATATATATATATATATGTAATAATATAATGTAGTTAGTTAGTTAGTTAGTTAGTTATCTTTAATGTTTCCCTTAGGATTACATGGTTAATAATATAATGTAATATATGTAATAATATAAACAATATAATATATACATATATATATAATATAATAATATATATATATATTATTATATTATATATATATTATTATATATTATATATTATATATTATATATTATATATTATATTATATTATATTATATATTATATTATTATATATTATTATATATATAAAATAATATATATATATATATTATTATAATAAATTAATATAAATTAATATGTATATATATATTATTTTATATATATAATAATATATAATATATATATATAATATAATAATATATATATATATTATTATATATTATATATTATATTATATTATATTATATATTATGTTATATATTATTATATATATATTAGATTATTATATATTATTATATATATATTATTATTATATATATATATATATATATATATATATATAATATAATAATATATACATATATATATGTAATAATATAATGTAATATATGTAATAATATAAATGATATAATATATATATATATTATTAATGTATATATAATATATCGATTATAAAAATTTGAATCACATCGTCTTCGTCATTCTCACCATTGATTTATTTTCCTTCAGGTAAGAATCCAGCACTATTGCCAAAATTGTCACAAATGACGAGAAGAAAGCAACCGGCCGTACCGCCTAGAAAAACAACGACGACTACGACTACGACGACCGTAAATAAAGTTACGATACCCGACGTTCCGTCGTCGACAACAACCCTGGACAACAAAACGCCTACTAACGTGGGTAAACTCGTCCTCGTCGAGGACCACGCCACGTCGGATTCTCTCGTCAAAGTTACGAACGAGGATACGAGAAAGGTCAGCGTCATACAAAAGCTTAAGAAACTCGGCCAGGACTCGACGGCCAACGTTATAAAGCCGAACGTAATAAGCTTCGTAAGGAGCGGTAGCAAATTGTTGTCTAGGAATCGCGATCACGAGGGATCGTCCTCGGCCGATCACAATTCGAAGCACATCAAAATGGACAGACCAAGGTGTAATATATCGCAATGCAATGCCACCCACAGGGGTGTAGTTTACAAGACAGGGGTTGGAATCGAAAGGGCCAAGGATTTGGTCCAAAGGGCTGCCGTTTTGACCGGCCCAAAATTGTCCTTTTACAACGACAAGACGATGTCGACCCTCAAGGAATCCATCAATCTTGAAAACGTTTACAGCATTCATCTCTTGCAAGATATAAAGTAAGCGTACGTCGTTTTATTCGATGGAACGATATCCTCTAATTTTGATTGTTTTTAACTGACAGAGTGGTAGACGGTGAAACGGTACATTGTATAGCGATAAGCAGCGAATCGAAACCACGTGTATATATATTCTATGCTAAGGGTATTGCGGAGAGAAGGAGTTGGGCCCAAAAAATTTTAGAAGCAATGACCTCGGCTTTCCCGATAAAATATACGTCCGATCTTACAAGAGCCGGTTGGGTTTACTTAAAGGTACGAAAATATTTCGAATATAATATAACGCCAATAACTGAAGATATTGTTCGTCGGTGAAATTATAATAAATCGTAATTTTCTTAGCGTACGAAGGAATACGATGAAAGGTACTTGATTATTATTTATCCGAGAGAAAAAGAGAGAGAGAGAGAGAGAAATCTTTTATTTAAAAAAATATATATATATGTGTATGTATTTTTTGATTGCAGGAGGGTATAACTGGTACATGGTTCCCAGCTTGGGTTCTTCTTCAAAAAAGAACTTTGGTTTATACGAATTCGTCGGAGCCTCCGGTATTGGAATATGTAGATTTACGAAAGGCACGTTATATAGGTAAATATATAAAATAATATAGTGTATATATATATATACATATACATATACATATATATATTATTAGAGTATATATATATATATATATATATATATATATATATATATACATATACATATATATATTATTAGAGTATATATATATATATATATATATATATATATATATATATATACATATATATTTTAATTGTTAATAGTATATATATATATACTCTAATAATATATATATGTATATGTATATATATATATATATATATATATATACTATTAATAATTAAAATATATATGTATATATATATATATATATATATATATATATATATATATATATTCCATATAAAAAAGGGTGATATTATTTTGACCTTATTAAACCACCGTCTCTTGATCCTATTAAGCATTATATATATATATATATATTTCCCTATTGTACCGAATTAATTTTTTTTAAAACCCAATACCGATCTACATTAAATATATTTTTCTTTAAGTATTGAGAGAACAAGAGGGACCAAACACCGACAATGGATGTGTACCTGTGGTAGTAGTCGACGCTGGTGGTTCCGGTGCATTGCATATTGCAGCACCTGCCTCGAAGGAAGCTTCCGCGTGGAGACATGCATTGTATCAAGCCGCAACCAGCTGCGGCCCGGCATTGCATCAACAACAATTAACTCAGGACAACGTTCCCGTTATTCTCGACAAATGCATCAACTTTATCTCGACCCACGGTTAACGAATTATCATTTCTAAATAAGTTTAAAGATAACTTCAATCATCGTTGCGATATCAAAGCGCGTACGGTCCTTTCTTTTCTTTCATTTATTTTTACATAATTGTTAATTTTTTTTTTTTTTCTTTGACAACGACAGGCATAATGTCCGAAGGGATTTATCGTCGTAGCGGATCTAGCAGTGCAGTTAACAAGTTACTGGAAGCCTTCAGGAGAGACGCGTGGGCCATACAAATCACTCGTGGTTCTTACACCGAGCACGACGTTGCTACGGTACTTCGAAGATTTCTACGGGATTTACCGGAATCTTTGTTCCCCGCCAGTATACACAATCTGCTTTGTCGAAGCTCAGGTATATTTATATAACCAGGATGACGACGATGATAATTAATATTTAGAGTCCTGTCGTCTTAATCCATATTCGTAAATCCCTTTCGTAGAGCTTGCCAACGAAAACGAGAGAATACAAATTTATAGAAATTTATTGACGACGTTGGATCCCGTAACTTCGTCTACGATACGCCGTATACTCGCACACCTTCATTATCTCAGTCAACAAAGTTCGAGGAATTTGATGACCGCAGAGAATCTCTCGGCGGTTTGGGGACCGACGTTGATGCACGCCGGTGAAAACAGTGCCGAGGATTGGAACGGAGAGGAGACAAAGGTTATCGGCGATCTTATACACCTGTTTCCTAAATTGTATCAATTGTCGCACGCCGATCTTGCCAAGGAGGCTAAGATATTGGAAGTACTTGAGAAACATCACGTTTCAAATAACGGATTGCGCGGTGCACCATCGGGCGATTTAAAGATTTGGATATACCTGCTTTCCAAGGAAGGGAAATGCGTCAACGTTGCAGTAATTATTTCTTAATTATCCTTGAACATTTTTTTTTTTTTATATATGTACATATGTGTGTAATGCTTCATACTCAAAAAGAGGGATGCGTTTCATATTTTTTTATTTTTTTTTTATTTTTTATTTTTTTTTTTTTTTTTAGATCGGAGCGCAAAAGACTGCCTTCGATGTGTGCCGTGAATTATCGGAGAAAGCTAATCTACCTGCTCACGAATTGTGCTTAGAGGAGTATGCACTTTCGGGTGCATTGAAAAGACCGTTGCACCATAACGAGTGCGTTTTAGAAACAGTTGCGAGATGGGGTTATTGGGATCCTGATGATAGGAAGGATAATATATTGATATTGAAGAAGGATAAATTGTACAGGGACATTGTACCATTGGTAATATTTTGTTATTGATAATTTAAATCTTATATATATATGTGTGTGTGTGTGTGTGTGTGTGTGCGGAATAATATTTAAAAATAGAAACACATACATATATATATATATATATATATATACGTTGTTTCTTTCCCACATCACTTGTATAAAGTAGTTAGATCAATTAGCATGAGTCAGTCTAATGAAAAAAAAAAAAAAAAAAAAAAAAAAGATGATACATTCATACGTGTAAACGGGAAGTAACAATTACGGTTACGCGATTCTCTCTTTCTCTTTCTCTTTTTGCCAATATTTATTCTCTCGATAAAATGTTCATTTATTTATTTTTTGAAATAATCGTTCTTTCTTTTTTATTATCATTCAAGATCAAACCACCCATGACGATATCGGGCGAATTGAAATTTGCGGACGTCAAATCGAAAAGTTTTAAGAATTATCTTTTCGAATTTAGCCAGGCTAAGTTGTACTGTTACAAGGATAAGGTATGCTCGACTAAATTGCACGAATGGAAAATAGAAGATGTTATTTGGTATTTGGGACACGAGACCAAGCGCAATCCACAAATGGGGTAAATATATAATTTTATCCTAAGCTTTGCATATAATCGAATTATATTTATCATTTAATTGATTACGTACTGTTGCGATTCGTATCATTATTTTCCATTTCTATTTTCTTTTGCAGCTGGACTATTACGTTTATATTAAGAAATAAAAAGCCAACGAGGTACCGTTATCTTTATCATAATAATAATTATTTCGTTGCTCGATTATCGAAAAATAAATTATTATATATATATATATAAATTTTTTTTTTCTTTCATCTCGTTTGTTTAGATGCAAGGAAAATCCTTTCTTCGGTAATATTTTAGCCGGTACATCCAAGAATGAACAATACAAATGGTTGGCCGCTATGCTTTTTGGAGAATTTCAAACGAACCTACGTCCGTCTGCTATAAATTTAATGGACATATAAAAATATGTAAATGAATAGTTTTGTAAATTACAGGGTTTATAGAATACATATATAGAGTACCTACTGCCATTTCAAACGTTTCTACGAGAGCTTAGACTTTTATAATAAAAATTATATTATAAATATCATGTTACATACATTAGATTATATTAATCCATTAAATCTGTACAAATTCTAAAATATAAAACTTTTATACTAACGACGTGTAACGAACACAATTATAAACGTAATCGTGATACACAAATTGAATTTAATTAAATAATTTTTCCTTTTTAATCTTTTCTAATTTTTCTAATCACCGTTGTTCCATCTTCGCTCGTTCATCGTGCTCGATCTGTACCACTTAAACGTTCGATCACATAAAAATTTATTTACTCGTACTACTTAAACGTCCGACCACATACAAATGATTTATTTGTACTACTTAAACGTCCGACCTCATAAAAATGATTTACTTGTACTACTTAAACGTTCGATCCTATAAAATCGAATCGATTGTACTACTGTAATGTCTGATCATTTATCTATGACTCGCTTGTACTACTTAAAAAATGTCTAAAAAAACAATATAAAAAAAAAAAGAAAAGAAAAAACAATACCAATTCCAGAATTGGTCGAATTATTTCAAATTAAAAATTATTTGGCCATTCAATTAATTACAACTCCCTGGGATAAATTTTGAATTTCGTTTTAAATGTTAATTTGATATCGATTTGTGCGTTCGATATATCTCGAAGAGAACGTCATGCGCAGTAACGTACGCGCATCGCATTGACGTTGCTGCGGACAAGTATCTTAAATTTTGACATAGTTCTACGCGAACACACACACACAAAAGATAAGAAAAAGTATGTTCGCGATTATTTGAATTTTCTTTCGGTCAAAAGAAACAAAAAAAAAAAAAAGAAGAAAAATTATATAAATAAATATTATTTCTGCTTTGATAATTATAAATATATTCTGGTTTGATAATCATAAATTAACAATAATTTAATACAATAAACTATTATTATATACAATATTGTTATTTTGTGAATGTTCTGTTAGAGTATTACAAGAAACAATGAGCTCATTACATCTTGGAAAAGGTAAGCCTTGAGATGGTGTAATTTTTATTCTTTCCGATTCAACAGCCAATGTTGAACGGGTTTACTGTATTGCATAAAAAAAATTGTATATATATATATATATATATATATATATTTCATTTTCTACAGGTTCTACAAAGCCGGCAGAAGTTAAAGGAATGTCAAGATTGTATAGTATGAAATTTTGTCCTTACGCTCATAGAATTCGTCTGATACTATGCATTAAAAGAGTTCCTCATGAAATCGTCAATATTAATTTGAAAAACAAACCGGAATGGTATTTAGAGGTATGACATTCTTTCTTATTTGTTATAAATTTATATTAATAATAAGACGTAAAGGGAAGGATTAATGGTTAATAAAAATTAATACAGGTTCATCCGGAAGGAAAAGTACCGGCGTTTGTAGACGCAGATGGTAAAGTGATCGTTGATTCGATAGACATTGCAAACTACATAGATAAAAAATATCCTATGCCGGAATTATATCTCGAGGAAACCAAGAGTCGTGATTTAGAATTACTCGAACATTATTCCAAGGTAATTTTGTCAAATAAATCTATGTATCAAGAATCTAAACCGTTTTGCGATCGTATTTACAGATCATCGATATTTTTTCAAATTGTATACACGGCAAGGATTCGAGAACGTTGGATGAAATAGTGGATGAAATAAGTAATCTTTTGGAAGAATTCGAGGACGAATTGAAAATGCGCAACACAAACTTTTTTGGAGGTACGTATAAAATAATTAATGTCTTATATTTTCTTTGACTACATTTAATCGTTTAAACTTATTTTCTTAAAGGGGATATGCCTAAGATGTTGGACATCCTCATGTGGCCGTGGTTTGAAAGAGCAAAGGCGTTATCTCTAATTTATAAACAACCTTTGAAAGTCAATAAACAAAGATTTCCAAAAATTGTAAGTATAATTATCCTAAACTATATACATACATAATATCCCAATTAATGTGTGTGTATATATATATATATATATATATATATATACTGTTTTGATTTAACAGACGGAATGGATGTCTTACATGAAAGAGCAACCATTTGTAGAAGAAAATGCGTGCTCTTATAAAAAGTTTGGACAGCTTATCAATGAAATGAAATCTTCCGATGTTGATTTCGATGCTATATAAAGACGTTATCGAATTGTTAGAAAATGCTTTTAGCGGATGAACGAAAGAGAGAGAAAAAGAGAGAGAGAGAGATAAATATTTACCATTATTATTCTTTTAAATAGACTGCTGTATTATATACCTTTTTATTTAAATAATCTATTCTAGGTCGAGTCTAAATATAAAAAAAAAAATAAAAAAGAAGAATGTTACTTAAGATAAAGTACTAAAAATCAGTTTAGTAATTTGTCGTGATGCGATAGCAATATATGAAACATCATGCTTACTAAAATCAGTCAGGTATTTTCTTTTTTTGTTCATTTCTCAAATAATATTCAGTATAGTACTTGTAATGTTATAAAATATAAAACGTGAACAACAACGAGATTATCGACACGTGGCCTTCCTTCTTCAGCTGCTCCAAAAGATAACGGGTTTCAAGTTAATCGCAACATTTCCTTTTTCATTTTTTATCTAATAACGAGATAAGATCTCGTTTAATTATTCGAGAGCAATGTTAATTAATTTGATTTTTTCCTGCGTACAAGGGTCCGTTTAATATATATATATTAATATATATATATATATATTAATATATATATATTAAATATTATTATATTTAATATATATATATTATTATTATATATAAATATTAATATTATTATATATAAATATTATTATATATATATATATATATATATATATATATATATATATATATATATTTATATTTACATATACAAAGGTAGAAACGTATGACAATATTCTCTAATGTATATTTCGATATAAATTAAATCCTACGTAGAATGAATTTCTTCTATATTCAAATGAGCAATAAATCTCAATCTCATTTGCAAAGCAGGTCTCAATCTCCGAATGATACATTCGACCTCGTTCTTCATCATGTCTCCTACGAACATATATTTTATGTGATATCTACGATATTCAATGTTAAGGTTAAAACACTGTAAAAATAATAATTCCATTCGAGAGGACATTCACGTTTTAACGGTATTTAAAAAAGGATACAACAAGTCACAAACTGGATCCATATATTTCAATTGTGTTTGCGTACGATCCACCTGTTCCAACATTTCGTATAAACTAACCGCGAGATCAACTATGCAGCGTGGTCTCTCTGCGTTAAACCTCGCCAAGGTTGGTCCGATTAAATGACAAGCGTATATCAATTGCTCTTCGCTGTTTACCACAGGCTGAAGTTTTTCTTTAATAAATCTAAAAAAAAAAAAAAAAAAATAAAAAGAATAATAAATAATA
Source organism: Dolichovespula saxonica (assembly GCA_911387935.1). Taxonomy (NCBI): domain Eukaryota; kingdom Metazoa; phylum Arthropoda; class Insecta; order Hymenoptera; family Vespidae; genus Dolichovespula; species Dolichovespula saxonica. The sequence goes on from OU427009.1 coordinate 5,344,811, forward strand.
ATTAATAATTAAATTAATAAATAAAATTAAAAAATTAATTATTTAATTAATTTAATTATATTAATAATTAATATCAAGAATCATTAACATAATCGGAATCCCTTTAATATCATTTCGGTTAATCATTATTCGTTGACTCACTGCGGCATAGTTGTAATTTGACCTGCTCCAGCGTGATGCCAAATCGAATGTGCCAATGCGAGCATATAACTGTATTTATTTTCAAGTAAACTGTTATGCGTTACATTGAAATTGAACATTTGAAATGGCGTTAAATTATTATACTGCCAATTTGCTAAACCCGGACTACTTATAATCTCCACAAGTCGATCGTGTAAAGTAGACCAATAGCACTCCGGCAAAGCGGCTAAAAGTAATCCAACGCAATTTATCCATAAATGTATCTCGTTGGACGGTACTACGGTGTATCTGTTATAATCAAAAAAAAAAAAAAAAAAAGTTAATTAATAAATATATTAAAAAGTGTACGACAGTTTTCAAGAATTTATATGAAAATTATATTACCCTTTAGCTACAACGTCTAGCAACGAATTGGCAACTAAATTTGGTGCTACAGGAACAGCCATTAATTCTACGCATGTAACATACAATGCGTGTGCAGCTGGATTAGGAAACTCGTTGAATCTCCAATCGGTGGCTGGGAAATGGGCTGTACCTGACATTGCTTTGAAAAAGATATTTTTTTTTTATTTTTTTTTTTTTTTTTTTTATCAAAAAATTAAATCTATATATATATATATATATATATATATATATATATATATATACATATGTATATAAAATTTTTCAGCTTTATAACAAAATAGATTAATTACATACTTTCTACGATTCTTTGTACAAGTCGAATGTAATAATCCAATTCTGGTACCCAAGTAATAGCATCATCGGCTGATCGTGCCATATACATTTGATAAGCTTCAGACAATGCCCATCCCGGTGCTCTGATTTCTCTCAACGATCCAAGAACAGCAGACACTAAACGTCGTTTCAAGGGTGGTCTATCTCTTAATTTACGTTCGTAATAATGTAACGTATTGTACAAATATGTCACGGGTCGATCTACAAAATAATAATAATATTGGGTCGACTTATCAAAAAAAAAAAAAAAATAAATAAATAAATAAATAAAAAGAAAAAAAAAAAAAATTGTATAGATTTTTTTCAAACGATATATATATATGTATGTATATATATACCAACCATGAAATTTATACAAACACCCTAAATGTTCTAACAATATCTCCAAACTTTTTGTCACAGGTGGTATCTCCAAATACCTATGTACAACAATATCGAAAACAGGTAAAAATCTTAAACAAACATTTCCAAAGTATACGGGTAAACTTTGATATTGACTAGGTCCACCGCTCGCTTGCTCCATTATACCTTCGGGGGCAAACTTTTCTGGAAACTTTCTGTGAAAGGCTAAATGCTTTTCGTGCCAATTCGATTGTTTCCAATGTTCTGGCGAATTTTCTTTAACGAACTCTTGCACCCTGTTTCTAAATTCTGCCGCTTTAAGCAATAACAGTTGAATGATAAAAAAGCATACTTGTGCTTCGCTACCCTCTTGAGTTCGCAATGCCTAAACGGAGAGATAACAAGGATATTAATCCATAAAATAAATAAATAAATAAATAAATATATATATATATATATCATTTATCCTCAAATATTTGTACTTACCAAACAAAGAACCAATCTATCGATTGTAACTATGTTATATTTCCAAATCATATCGTTGATCGTATCAACACATTTATTAACATGCTGTCCTCCAACGCTATTGGCAAATTCAAATACCAAATAATCACAAAACTTTCGAAGATGGGCCGATAATGCTCTCGCTCCTATTCTTTCTAATATCCTGTAAAAAAAAAAAAAAAAAAAAAGAAAAAAAAAAAAATAATAAGAAGGAAACAAATATTATTTATAACGATCGAATAAAATAATAAATACATAGGCGATACGTAAATGCATACTTATATGCGATTGGACTAATGCGATCAGTCTCGAGTATCATTTTCCACAATAGGCATAAAAATAAAGGAGGTGTGCCGGGTACAGAAAAATGTGCGATTATGTCATTTTCATTGCTCATGGATGCCCAATTTCTATATTCTTCTTCTACGGCTTTCTAAAAAAAAATATATATATATTTATATTTTCACAACATCATTGCAACTTCTACCAACGAAAATTACCTTTATCTGTTGTTTATTTTCTTTGGCTACGCTGTTTTGTTGAAAGAATTCACTCAGTACCGGTGGAAAACATTGTAAAGTATGATTAGCCCATGAATGCGGCGTGTTCTGCATTATTGTATTCAATAATTCTTTACACCAAGTACCGCTAAGACTTTCTGCTCCAGTACCTAATTGTTAATACGTATAGTTGCAATAATGAACGATCCCTTATTCATAATTGTTGTATAATTTTAATTAAATTACCTGTCACATGCATGGATCGTGCTAATGTCAGTACCAAAGCTCTGTTAAGCTCTTCGGATTCGGCTGATACAAGCGTTTTAGGCTCGGATAAAAATCTAGATAATTGCGGTTGTACTTCAGCCGAACCTAAGCCGGTTATTAAACGAAGAGCCGTACTTTCAACGCTAACAAAAAACAAATATGTGTGTATATATATATATATAAGTTAAAAAATGATATATGAAGTGTCTAGAAAGGTCATTAGTTTATAAATAATACCAAAGATGAAGTTGCGTTTGATTGGTCTGTGGAACAGCAGCAAGACTATGAAGATGAGATAAAAGTTGGACTCTGTAATGCGGTTGTATATGGTGCATTCTATAACTGAACATTTCCAACAACGTGTACAATGTTCCCCACGCATGAGACTTGAATACTGTTGGTAATAATTGACCTAAAAAAGAAATATGTAAATAATCATAAATTATAAGATATTCATAACGTTTACATTATTATTATTATTATTATTATTATTATTATTATTATTATATTTTTAAGACGTACGTACTTATAAAACCCTTTATACCAAGGCTCTCAATTTCAGTGTACACCAATAATCTACTGTAAGTCTCGACCAGCGCAGGTGCCAAGGCCATATTGCTTTTTGATTGCGCCAATTTGATTACATGAGTGACGATACTATGGATCAAACTCATCTTAGAATGTACGGTGAGTGAATCTAATATTGACATCGAAAGAGGAGTAGTCGGACCGCTTGCCAAAGCGGCATTATTTTGTAACGTTTGTAAAGGCTGTTGCTGTTGACCCTATTTAATTAAGGACGATGTTTTTGTATGTACGTAATTGAAATGGATGGATATTTAATTTACCTTTGGATTCCCTAATATTGTATCAACCAGTGCCGCCATCGGTCTACTGAAATATTCTTGATTCGTTGAATACGCGTTGCACAATAAAGCAATGCGATAATCTAAACCCATACAAAGAGATGTGTTCGGCATAACCAAATGTTGCAAAAATCTGAAACATATAAAAGACATAATATAATATATAATATAATAAAATATAATATTTGTATATTATTTCAACTAATTCTTCATTATTTCCTTACTCGTGATGAATTTTCAATGTATGCGGAATAGGTCTGTGAATATTCGAATGTTCAATTTGAGCCTTTTTAAGTAAATGCATCCATATACATATGATAGCCATTTGATGCGTACAAAGTGCTTGGGTACAATCTGGAAGGGGTAGAGGTTCTTTCTCTGGATAGAGTAGATCGTATAATTTCAATACTGGTAAAAAATTTGAAAGCTGAAAATATTTAGAATGTTTATTGTCTGTTAATTAATTTTTTAATACGTTCTTACTTACCGGATTTCGTTGAATACTTCCAGAAATGAATTGTAATAAAACCCACATTAGGTGATCTCTTCCTTTTCTTAATTCTCTACCAGCCAACTAAATAAACGTTTATATAATATTACAATTTATATATATATATTTATATATAAAATCTGAACAATTTAAAATTAAGGAATTAATTAAACCTTATCATGTATTGCCATTACGAGACTTGGAAAAGATGCAAATTGGAATAGTACGAAGTAAATCAATTGGGACGAAAGGTGTAACCACACCCAGTGATTAGCGACAGTCCCATCCGTTCCTTCTGCTGGTAAAGGATCATTTTCAGATCTTTCCATAGCCAAAATAACAAGTTCTACTAATTGCTCTTCCAGTACTATACATCGTTGCTTGTGCTATAAATAAGCGGATAAATATTTATTATGCATTTTGTTTTCTATTCTTGTTTTTTTTTTTTTTTTTCTATTTAAATATACGCATACGTACTTGTTTCTGGAGACCAAGCATGGAGCATACCATATCTCTGCTATAAGGTTGCTCTAAAACGTATCTCAATAACTCGGTTTGAGGTTTAAGTAAATCTTGATCGTATGGAAGATTTCCTTTCAATGAAAACTTTAATGTAGTAGGATCCAGTAACCAAGGATTTATTAAATGATCGGCATAACCTGTATGCTCCACTACGGGTAACATTTTGGAATGTCCCACAATGGAAACCATTTGCGCGGTAGTTCGAAAACTTTCCACAAAATTTGACAATAATTTTGCTAGTTTCTGTAAAAAAAAAAAAAAAAATTACTTATGAAATATTTTATATATTGTTTAACCTTATCAATACTTTTATACTTACCCAATGCGGCCAATTTTTATGATCTGGATAAGCCTTTTGAATTTCATTGACAATGAAGTATCCTGGTAACAAACAGGCATTTCTATCAAAAATATATTCTATAACATTTTCTAAAGCCTTCAATTGCGGTTGAATAGATGCATTTAATCTTGCAGGTATTGTTTGAGCTTTTTCTATGCAACCCTGTAATAATGTAAATAGACGTATTAATTAGCATTCATACAAATAATTATATTAATATAATAATTATATTAAATATAATAATATTTACTTTCATTATTTCTCTGACTCCTTTGTAATCTACTCCACCGATAATATGTCGAATAAGAAGGAAACATTCTACCCAAAAATCTTCTAATTGGTATTGTAATTTATCACAGTTTAGAATACATTCGCATACTAATCTGTAATATTATTAGATTTGTATATATGTTTTAAATAGAACAAATAAATAAATAAATATTTCAATTTTTATATCACCTTGCCGGTAATACATTCGACGAAACCAAATTCTCCAGTAAAGATAACAATAATTGCAAACGTCTATGATTTGTCATAGCTGCTGCCGTTGTGAGAAACTGACGTATTGCATTTTCTTGTTGTTCAACCGTCAAATCAGCCATTGCTGTTGTCAATTCCGATTGCCATGTAGATATTTTTTCTTTTTCATTGTTGGGATTATGTACAAGTACGCAACTAAATGCTTCCTCTATGGCTTCTACTTTCTATAAATACGTCAAAATTATTTTAATAATAGAATTTCATTCTATATATATATACATATATATTTATGTTAAAAAATTATTTGGAAATATAAGAATACTTACTAAAATATCGTTTACTATGTTTGCTATTTGTGTATCACTGCCCATGTTTATTTAAAAAATATTTTGTTTCTATATTGAAAGAAAAAAACAAAAAAATTATAATAATAATAAACTAATACTTTCAATACTTATATCACTGAAAAATGTATATAATAATCCTGCATTATTATAAATTAAAACTCTCTAATAATATATTTATAATTACAAACACTGTCACAAATACTTCGCATTATCATCATATTCACATAACCATGTTTACAATTCTGTTTTGCATTTGTATATATGGAAGATTCATTTATATGTGAGGAGGGGAGAATGTATAACTACGTTTAATGTAAAATTTAGCCGATAGAGGCGCTGTTGTCACTATCGCCATTTGTCGAAGAGTCGTTGTCACTTACGTGCCTTGGGTGTAAATAAAAGTTCGAGGTTATATTATACAAATTAAAAATATATCTTTTGGTTATTTAATATTTTTTTCATTTTTTACACTTAATATTATCAAATACAAAAATAATTTCAAAATCATTAGAAATCATTAAACGAGGAATAACAACGTCTGTACAATTCTTTAACCTTTAATATTTTGTTAATTTGTGATAGTACTCTTTTTATTTTCGTTTAATTTATTTTCGACGGATAAATAAATCTCGTGCCATAGAAGATTGGATAATTCTTCAGAATCCTTTTCGTCTTTGGCGAAATTAAAATGATGGATATAGTCGCTTTTGTTAGTTACATCTGATACACGATAATAAAGGAGAAATGATTTAAAGATAACAAATTATTATTTAATAATAAAAAAAAGGATACATCCCACTATGTTGTCCTTTATGTTACTATAATCCCAATTTATACCTGTCCATTCTTTGTACAAGCGAAGCTTTTTCCTGAAAGATATAAAGCTTGTGTCAAAAATCGATTATATTAATTCTTTATTATTTACAAATAAGGTACGTACCTTCCTGCTTCCAACAACAACTGATCTTGCATATTTGGTTTAGTATTTTTAAAGAGATTCCTCTTGATCTGTAAATTTTGATTCTCTTCCAGAAATTTATTGTATTCCGCTTTTAATTCTGCCTGAGAACATTAATTTTGTATACGTAAGTATCGCGCCCGTATGAAATAATTCATATCATATGATATAAAAGAAATATGGCTCATTGAACTCACAAAATGTTCGTTTTGTTTAGACAATTCGTTGTTTTTCTCTTCTAAAACTTGCCGCTCCTTATAAACATCTTCCTTCAACATTACCAATTCTGACATCAATTTTTCAAGTTTTTCTTCGTTTTCTAAAAGAATCAAAGTACAAAACAAAAAAAAAAAAGAAAGAAAATATATACACAAGAATGATGGGAAAAATTGAATATTTTCCAAAAGAAATCATCATTGAACAAATCAACGCTTACCCTTTAATTTTTGATCTCGTTCATGTATAACCTGATTTACCTTCTTTACGCGTTTGCCTATAATCTCGCCGAGTTGTGTCACGTTGATACTCTGATGTTTATCTTGTAGACTTTTTATCTCGTCCATTGTTATTTATTGGATTCTTTATATTTAAAAATTATTACTTCTTTTAGTTAAAAAAAACTCTACGTTAACTTTCGTTTGAAACTCGTGCGACTTTAGCGATAGGTGTGGACAAAATATGAACTACGAATGCAAGCGGGAAACGCTATGCCTACACACACACATATACATCGTATCGGTGATAAGTATAAGCTTGTGGTTACTCACACGTCCTAACACGTAAACAACGATTGTCTTCTTAAAATAATTTCGATTAAATATTTCGATACTTAAAAATTTTAATCTGTGAGTAGTTGACCTCGCATGATATAAACATAAACGGACTTTCACTGACTTTGACAATAACCGAGTCAGTTTAACTTTGCACTCCGACGAGTTAACATCGAGATTCTCTAAATCTAAACGCGAGGACTTAAAAATTAATACTTTCGGTAATCGAATAATTATTTAAACAATCACTGTCGTACACGGGTACAATTAATTAATAATTAAACAATAGTACATTCGTTTAAACATTAAAAATACTGGAACTCGCGAAAAACTTAAAATAAATCCGATTAAATATTTCGATACTATAAAATTTTTTCGGGGGAGTAATTGGCCTTGCACATCAAAAACATAAACAGTTCTTTTCTTGACTTTGACAATAACCGAGTCAGTTTCACTTTGCACTCTAACAAGTTAACATCGAATCTCTCTAAATCTAAACGCGAGGACTTAAAAATTAATACTTTCGGTAATCCAATAATTATTTAAACAATCACTATCATACACGGGTACAATTAATTAATAATTAAACAATAGTACATCCGTTTAAACATTAAAAATACGGGAACGCGCGAGAAACTTAAAATAAATCCGATTAAATATTTCGATACTATAAAATTTTTTCGGGTGAGTAATTGGCCTTGCACATCAAAAACATAAACAGTCTTTTTCTTAACTTTGACAATAACCGAGTCACTTTCACTTTGCACTCTAACAAGTTAACATCGAATCTCTCTAAATCTAAACGCGAGGACTTAAAAATTAATACTTTCGGTAATCGAATAATTATTTAAACAATCACTGTCGTACACGGGTACAATTAATTAATAATTAAACAATAGTACATTCGTTTAAACATTAAAAATACTGGAACTCGCGAAAAACTTAAAATAAATCCGATTAAATATTTCGATACTATAAAATTTTTTCGGGGGAGTAATTGGCCTTGCACATCAAAAACATAAACAGTTCTTTTCTTGACTTTGACAATAACCGAGTCAGTTTCACTTTGCACTTCGACGCGTGAACATCGAGACTCTTTAAATCTAATCGCGAGGACTTAAAAATTAACACTTTCGGTAATTTAATAATTATTTAAACAATCACTATTGTACACGGGTATAATATAATAATATTTAAACAATAACACATTCGTTTAAACATTAAAAATACGGGAACGCGCGAGAAACTTAAAATAAATCCGATTAAATATTTCGATACTATAAAATTTTTTCGGGTGAGTAATTGGCCTTGCACATCAAAAACATAAACAGTCTTTTTCTTAACTTTGACAATAACAGTCACTTTCACTTTGCACTCTAACAAGTTAACATCATATCTCTCTAAATCTAAACGCGAGAACTTAAAAATTAATACTTTCGGTAATCCAATAATTATTTAAACAATCACTATCATACACGGGTACAATTAATTAATAATTAAACAATAGTACATCCGTTTAAACATTAAAAATACGGGAACGCGCGAGAAACTTAAAATAATATCGTTTAAATATTTCGATACTATAAAATTTTTTCGGGGGAGTAATCGGCTTTGCACATCAAAAACATAAACAGTTCTTTTCTTAACTTTGACAATAACCGAGTCAGTTTAACTTTGCACTTCGACGAGTAAGCATCGAGACTCTCTAAATCTAAACGCGAGAACTTAATTTTTGTACTTTCGGTAATTTATTAATTATTTAAACAATCATTAATGTACACGGGTACAATTAACTAATAATTAAACAATAGTACATTCGTTTAAACATTAAAAATACTGGAACTCGCGAGAAACCAAAAACAATTTCGTTTTAAATATCGCCAATTAGAAGCAGTGTTTTGTACGTTCGCGTTACGCGATTTAAAAGACAATTGTTTTTGCATCGACTGCGTGCAATGCAGTCGTTAGAGTCAGTGTTTGTTCGCAAAGTTTAATACTTTTTTAACGGTCGCACAGACCGTATATATAAATAAGACAATAGAGTTTCGCGAAATAGAGTCAGTGACCGTCCGTTTAAAGAATAATTATCGCGTAATAGAGTCAGTGCATCATCGAAGAGGATTGTCTCGACCAACTACGATGTCGACCTACCAAATGTTCAACCACCTACGAATCGTCCACCTGCAATTTCTACCTAAAACGAGGTCGAGTGTTTTGGAGCCATCGCAGAACTTCATAAGTAGTGAGTGAATTTTTAAAGTCCCTCCGATCGCTCAATCATGCCGAGAACGAATGGTCCGAATCGGCACGAGCGATACGGTTGTAATTAATTAATAGTAAATTAATAAATAAATTAATAAATTAATTAACAAATCTCTTCGGAGATTTATTCGTGAATGTTTTCTTTTTTTTATTTTTTGGTTCGATTCATCGTCGATTTTTAAGCGAGAATACTTTTCTTGCACTCCGACTAGTAAACATCGAGACTCTCTAAGTCTAGACGCGAGTACTTAAATTTAATCCTTTCGGTAATTTATTAGTTATTTAAACAATCATTAATGTACACGGGTACAGTTAATTAATAATTAAACAATAGTACATTCGTTTAAACATTATAAATGCGGAAACGCGCGTTAGACTTAGAATTGTTTCAATCTAAAATTTGCAATACTTCAAAATTTTCAATGCGGGATAGTTGGCCTTGTGTGACGTAAACATAAACGATCCTTTTCTTAAATTTAACAATACGTACTTTGACGATACATTTAAACGCGCGGTAGTTGGCCTTGAGTGATATAAACATACACAGTCCTTTACTTAACTTTGACAACAATCGAGTCAGTCTCGTACTCCGTCGCGTGCACATCGAAACACTAAGTCTAAACGCGAAAGCTTAAAAATTCATACTTTCGGTAATTTATTAGTTATTTAAACAATTATTCATTTACACGGGTAAAATTAACTAATAATTAAACAATAGTACATTCGTTTAAACATTAAAAATACTGAAACGCGCGAGAAACTTAAAATAAATCCGATTAAATATTTCGATACTTTAAAATTTTTTCGGGGGAGTAATTGGCCTTGCACAACAAAAACATAAACAGTTCTTTTCTTGACTTTAACAATAACAGAGACACTTTCACTTTGCACTCTAACAAGTTAACATCGACACTCTCTAAATCTAAACGCGAGGACTTAAAAATTAATAGCTTTCGATAATTTATTAATTATTTAAACAATCATTATTGTACACGGGTATAATATAATAATATTTAAACAATAGTACATTCGTTTGAACATTAAAAATATTGAAACGCGCGAGAAACTTAAAATAAATCCGATTAAATATTTCGATACTATAAAATTTTTTCGGGGGAGTAATCGGCTTTGCACATCAAAAACATAAACAGTTCTTTTCTTGACTTTGACAATAACCGAGTCAGTTTCACTTTGCACTTCGACGCGTGAACATCGAGACTCTTTAAATCTAATCGCGAGGACTTAATTTTTGTACTTTCGGTAATTTATTAATTATTTAAACAATCATTAATGTACACGGGTACAATTAACTAATAATTAAACAATAGTACATACGTTTAAACATTAAAATAATTTCGATTTAATATTAATTACAATATTAATTACATTAATATCGATCTGAAATTTGTCATCTTTTCGTGCAATTTACGAACTATAAAAAGATAACTACGTGGTACGGCAGAAATAATATTGGAAACGCAATCGTCCCATACGCACACGTAAGTCAATATATTTTATAAGATTCATTTACTAATCATTTAATGATTATTCATCTCATTTTAAATCATATTAGTTATATACACGGTTATATACATATACATATTTATTCATAAATTTAATCAATTTTATTCTATATTAATAATAACTCTTGGATTTTGATAAATTTATAAATGGATCTCCATACGCAGCTACCTCCATGTGGTGAGATCCGGAAATCGGTATTGCGAACGTTTATGTTTTTTGCATAATACAACGTACGCACTACCGGGCCAAAGGCTGACGTTCGGTGCATTAGAAAATATTTTTGTTAAAAATTTTAATTCGTAAAAAATTTTTGCAACGTATTTTACATTGGATTTAAAGTATATTGAGAAGCACCGAGAATAATAAAAATTTGATTAGAGTTAAATTAAATATAGAATAAAATTTCAAGATACGTTTAATCGCTTAATCAAATATTACAGATGTTATTAATTTTAATTTTTACAGCACCTCGTCTAGTTTTACATCGATGCTATATCTATTCTGATTTATAGGTATCCACGCAATTACTATATTTCTGTGAACATATCCATATCGCGATCATATCCATTTTTAAACGATAGATACAACGCGATTTTTTGATCGTTTGCTTTTGCATACTGATTTATCACAATATAGCTTACAAATTTTGCAGTTACATCTTTTGAATGCTATCCTTTTATTATTATGGCATGCAAAAGATGTAATACAATTTTACAATTTTAGATCATGTAGTTTGAATGATATGATATATGATATTTAATATTTTCTAATCGATACAAATAATATTTAATATAACAGAAATTGTAAAAGCAAAAGCCACAGCTTGTTTTAACAATTTTTTCTTCAACAGGTCTTCAGTTGTTGATCGCGCGCAATGCGATCTTAGAGTCAGTGCTTGTGCGAAATGTAGTTTGATTTGTTTTTTTTTGCAACCGAACGAGTTGCTTTAAAAAAAATCAAATAAAATAAATTAAAATCGCGAATTAGAGTCAGTGTTGTTCGCCGATAAAAATTTCTCGGTCGCGTTAGTAAAACAAAAAACAAGAATTAATGTGATATTCTTGTTAAAACCATTTGTTCGGCCCGCGTTTTTAGAATCATTAACACACTTTCGGCCAATACGGTGGAAGAGGATTGCGTTCGCGATAAAAATATTGTAATGGTCGAAAGTGTGAATTTAAAAACATTTCATCCTCTGCATCTTTAACGACGAACGTAAAGCTTCGTCTGGATACCATTACGCGTAAGTATAATTTCTTTATTCTAATCGTTACTTCTCATTCATTAGTGAAATAAAATATTTTTTGATCATTTTCACAATCATCAAAGATATCCTTTCTATACGGAACATACAATTAATCTTTTTCTGTACGATTTTAATTACAGAACATGCAGAATTTCAACCAACTTCACGACGTCGTTCGACCTACGTCGAGGGGGACGAGTGTTTTGGAGCCATCGCAGAACTTCTCAAGTAGTAAGTGAAAAATTTTTAAGTTCCTCCGGTGCCCATCATGCCGAGGATGAAAGGTCCATATCGGCACGGGTTTACTGGTTGTATTCGTAGATGTCTTACGTTCGAAACGAGCATAAGTGTCCGTGATTAAAATCTTTTGATTTTATTCACGAGCGGTTCCCTATATGTGTAGTTAACTATTTTATTGCCAATTTTTATATTTGTATATATATAAATATATTTATGTCAGGCTAGGGTCTTCTTGTCTCAAAGTAATTATTAATTAACTTGTGCTTTTAATTAGCACTTTTTTCCTCCGTCTTTGCTCGCGATAATTAGTGAATGAAATCGGGTATTAATTTACCCGATTTCGTACAAATAAAGCATTATAAACGTGATTAACGTTGAATGCATTGCTTCGTAATTAGTTTATTTAATCGCGATTTGCTTCGATATTTCGATATATCGATATACCAATAAATGAGCAAGAAGACAAACCCCTTACGCGACGGATAGATTCTGTCAGTTAAATGGTGGATCATAATCCCCGTTCTTTAATTAGAACAGCCATTTAATGAAAGGAATCGTCCGAGGTTGTTTTTTAATATATATATATAAATTAAATTTTTCAATAAAGTAAATTTTTTCAATAAAGTAAATTTTTTCAATAAATTAAATTTTTTCAATAAAGTAAATTTTGCAATAAATAATTTTCTCGTAGAGTCATAGCCCGCTTAGGCCTAGTCTATAAGTTAATCATTTTTTTAGATCAGGATTTTCAGCTCTAATCATACTAATACCCGTTTCTCCCCCCCGTGCTTCTGCGTTCTCATCCATGCGTTAACCCAGGCGTTACTCGTATGGGTGAGAAACTTTAGCGTGGGTTAGACATATAAAAATTTTAGATTTCCTTTTGGCGGCTGTCATTGTGCTGGTGATTGCAACGATGTACCTTGCACCTGTATGCGCGTTTTAGGTGGTGCATTGTACATCGTTTCGCGATAACTTTTTAAATAATAATAAATAAATATAAATATCTTATTATATTAAATATCGTTTTGCATAGAGTTACCACATTGTTATGTGGAAAATAATAAATACTCGTACGTATTACTGGTATCCATGCGTATGCTAGTACGTACTAGTATTTTTGCTTTAGTCATATGTGCAATAATCATCAGCCTTGGCAGTCGATTACAGCAATTGGTACGTACTCATAATATATTAGAAAAATACGCGGTTGAACTGGGGTGACGGAGGTGCCCCGGGGCATGCTCTCTAGTGTAGGCCTTTGCACCCCGGTGGTATGTGAGAGAACCGTGGAGTGTGTGTGTTGGTGTGAATGCTTTGCAATTTTTAAATATAGGTTGATAGGCAGGCAGGTAGCATACCTTTTTCTGAGTGAATGTGAAAACTAATATAAGTAGGTAGCGACCGGAAGACGTTGGATCCGATTCTCACTCAGGAGTGGGAAGTCCCGTCTACGGGGATTCGCGAAGTTTCAGCAAATTTTTACGATCCTTCAGTTCATCTGAATGATCTCTTATTCTTTCTTTTTTTTTTTTTTTTTTTTTTTTTTTTTAAAGATATTTTGCTGAAGCTTCGCGCGATGCATCAGTATAAAACAGTTCGAAAAAACTTTGCACCCAATGAGAACATCAAATTGCATCCCATATCTTTTGATCTTGGCAAAGTATTTCGAGCTTGTTCTATACTTAGTTATAAATTAACGCTTGCATTTCGCGATTCTTTAAATATTTACGAATCTATATATATAATATAATATAATATATGTATATATATATATTCTTTTTCTTAACTATTTACCGAAACATTTTTCATATTTTACATGCAAGCAGTTAATATTAGTTTGTAATAGGTTCATCGAATTAGAATGAATATTATTGTCTGCTGGAGCATTCGATTAAATGTGCCTGTGTAAATGTGCACGGTCGGTGGATTCTTTGAGTCCACTGATTGTCCACAGGCTAGGATAGCTTAACGGTATATTGGTCAAATATTAATAAATAAATAAATATCATTAGAAAATCGAGACGCACCCAGGTAGAATAGGAAACGCAGTTAAGGATACGCGTTGGGATTCGTCAGTGCCGTTTGGGGTGATGCATTCGCGAATTTTGCCATGCCTCAGTGGTTTTACTATTTAGAAGGAATCGATGCATTACGTCGCAAGCACTTACCGCTCGTTAGGTTAAGCTAAATAAAGAACAAAAAAAAAAAAACAACCAGCTAACCAGTGTTGTTTACTTCCCAACTCTTTTCAGCTCGCGTCTATAGCGTCTCGTTAAAAAATGCGCGCGTTAACACGAGCGGTTTGAGCCTTGTTGCGTAATGTGAGATATCAGATCGGTATTAGGTCGGGATAGGTCGGTATAGGTCGGTTTTAAATTAGGGACGATTTCATTCTTATAGTATAAACCACTGAGGCATGTCAATTTTTGTGGGTGCGTTGCTTCGAACGGTAGGGCGTTTTTTGACGCGTAAACTTTTCATGCGTCGCACGTAGGGAATGCTCCAATGCAGTGGTTAGGGCACGAAGCAAGAAGTGGCCATGTGCCGAAGAGGCCCCCACAAACTGTGGCTCAAGAGGGCAACTATCGACCACGAGCCATTTTTCGAAGGTGGTCGGCTTATCCGAACCCTTCGTTAATGGCTCGTGGTCTTATCAAAATCCCATATACCCCTTTTACCACATTGACACTTATGCTCGTAGTAGTAGTAGTAGTAGTTTGTTCCTGATGACTGGAGATGATGGACCATTCCATCTCCTTGCCTACGGTGTTCCACACTCGCGTACGGTCTTTTTGCTAATTAGAGTCAAGCTTTTTCAATGTCATTACTTAATTAATAGAGTCTTTGCAATTTTTTTTTTTTTTTTTTTTCTTAAATTAAAGTCGAGTCATTGAGTTTTTTTATTTTAAAAAGTAGAGTCAATTTTTCGTTTTAAAATATTCCCTTTTTGTCCCCCTTGCATTTGATTTTTTTTTTTTTTTCTTTTATTTAAAGTCGAGTCGCCCACCCTTTAAATTAAAGTCGAGTCGCCCCCCCCCTTTTAAATTTTATATTAAAGTCGAGTCATTGCATTTTAAAGTTTTAAAGTAAATAAAGTAGAGTCATTTCTTAGATTTTTATATTAAAACTAGAGTCACGCTCGTTAATTATTATGTGGACGTCCGTGGCCTGCAGCAGCATTTGCACTCAGGAGTGCATAAGGATTACCCAAGCATGTTGATTTTTAATTCAGAATAATCAGATACTTTTTCTTTCCCCTTTTTTATTTTCATAACTGCATAATGCGTATGTATATATACGAGATATATACATACTTCATACTACATGTTAACACAGTATTACCGCGGGTCGCCCAATGGCCCATATGCGGTAAATAATGTAAAATCTCCTGATTTTACATTATCCTCATCATCATTATCATTATCATCATCATCATCATCATCATCATCCTTTTGTAATCAGACTTTCATTATTCTGATTATTCCTCTTATTCTAATTATTTTGCTTATTCTAATTATTCTGATTATTCTGATTAAAAATCTACAAGACTTGATGATTGACAACGAGAAAGGATATGCCTGCATTCAGGAATGCGGATGAATATATCATAGTAAGGATACACATTTCTCATTCAGAATGATCAAAAGTAAATAAATGAACGAAAGCACTGATGAAAATACTTAATGAACAAATATTTAAATATTTCGCGATATACTTTTCAACTATTAGTTTACTCCATATATAATAATTTAATTATATTTAAACAGTGCAATTAAATCAAAAGACATACTTAGAATCATTCTGATAAGAAATGTGTAAGTCTTGCTAGATGAATAAAACGAAATGAATGGCAGCCAGCACTCAGGAGTGCATATTAAAATATGTCAAGGGTATCCATTTTTATTCCAAAATGTATCAATCAAATGAATATCAAATGAGAGAATTAATAAGTACATATATGAGAGAGAGAGAGAGAGAGGGAGAGAGGAAGAGAAAGAAGAAGTATTTTTATTTTTGGAATAAAAAATGGATAAGTCTTGGTATATAAACGAAACGATTGAAATGGCTTGCCTGCACTCAGGAGTGCATATGATAGGTTCGCAGTAAGTACATGCCTGCATTCAGGAATGCAGATGAACATATTACAGTAAGGATATACATTTCTCGTTCAGAAAGATACAAAAATACATAAGAGAAAATGCACTCGTATATATCGAATGAAAATATAATAAATATTTAAATTGTTTACTCTCATAATTTTTCTTTCAAGGAAACGCAATTAATCTAATAAATAAATCAAGAATATTTCATACTCTTCCTAATAAAATACGTTTATTTCTATTTAAATAGAGTGCAAATGAATGAGAAGAAAATTTGTATCTTTCTGATTAGAAATGTATAAATCTTACTGTGCGAGCGATATGAGATATTGAAAATGAACAGCCTTGCACTCAGGAGTGCATAATATATGTCAAGGGTATACATTTTTATTCCACATTATTTAAACGTGATTATCAAATGAAAGACTTTGTAGATACATAAAAATATATATTTCGATTATATAATATATTAAATAAATATAATTATTTTGTGGAATAAAAATGCATAAGTCTTGGTATATAAATAAAACGAATGAAAAGGCTGTCCCACTCAGGAGTGGGTGATGAAAATAGTTTAAAATAGGGACAGGCCTGCATTCAGGAATGCACCTGGGATACTCAAGCGTGTAGATTTTTATTTCAGAATAATATTAAATTTTTTCTATGTAATAATTCAATAAAATCGATAACCACGAGTTGTAAAACAACTCCATATATCGTAACCATCATTATTTTATTATACAGATTCTAATTATTCTGATTAAAAATCTATAAGACTTGACGTAATTATAGGGAAGTCAGGATTTGCGTTAAAACAAGCAGTGGCGACCAAAAATAAATTCATAAGCATATATATGCAAGAATATATTAAATCTTTTTTTTTCAGGATATGAGTAATATTTTTCTATTTCATATACATATACAAAATACATGGTTCTAAAATTGTGAAATTGTATTAATATATTTTTTTATAATTTAATAGATAAAAAAGTGTCTTGCATGTAAACGATGTAATGTGTACATGAGACACTTGATGTAACTGCATATTTCTCGCGTTAGTATAAACGTAATGATATAAGTTATTTGTATTTTATCGATTAAATATAGATTTGATCTCGTTATGGATATGTTCATGGCAGTATACAAAATTGCGTATGCATTTTGTAATACGAAACAAGGTGCAGTATATGTTTGCTATTTTTCTTGTTCTTTTTTTTTTTTAACGCGGCTTAATTCTTAAATATTGTGAAATATTCACAATTGTTTTTCGTTTTTTCATAACGTATCTTGAAAGATTTATAACATGTATCTGCAATTGTATTAATTAATTGACATTAGAACATTTTTTTTCTAATGCATCGAGAATTCTACATATTCAGTGCTAATTTTTTTTTTTCCTTTTATTTCAGCATTACAATCTATGGCTAAATATATGCATATACAATTTTTAACTTATTAAATTATCAAAATAATGAAAATGTTTAGCCATGGATTGTAGATATAATTTTGTCTTTTCACACATGCGCTTTTATATAGTTTTCTGTTACAGAGAGGCGTCCTTTTGACGTTCCGTGGTTAAATATTGGAAAATATCCCTTTACATATCAGTGGGTATTAACAAAAGTGTAGGAAGTAATATATCAAGATTCGTCATACTATCATAGTATATGACATTTAAATATATTGATGAAATAGATTTGTGTTTCAGGTTTTTCAAATGCTAATTATCATGGGCTCGAATGAAGAATTGGATTTACAAAGAATAAAAAAACAATTGGGGATGAGTCGTTTGCAATTCTTTATTTTTATTCGTTGGAAATATTTCAAAAAATTTTTAATCGATCCAAATAAAGTTGACTTCTGTTTCAAGAAATATCATCTAAATCGGCAAGATCTGATTCAAAACTTCGTTGGTTGTTCTTTTCGTTCGTGAGAGTCTGTGCATGTGTATGTGTTTGTGTATGTGTGTGTGTGTATGTTTTATACCTATGTATAAAATAACTCATATTTTAATATATTTTTTATTTCCAGAAAGTAATAAAATTCTATAAATTTCTTATGTTCATAGGTTGTTCGTTCATTATATGAAATTTACTAATTGTTTCGATTGCTTCCTGTTTAATTATAAAATGTTTCTGATGCTTTATGTTCATAGGTGACTGTGGACAGCAGAATGTTAATTTTTTAATATGTAATTTTTACATTATTTCAATCGCTTCTTATTTAATTATGAAACGTTTTTGACGTTTTATGTTTACAGGTGACTGCAGGATTATTATATGAAATTCACACATTATTTCGATTGTTTCTTGTTTAATAATCATGAAACAGTTTAAATTTTTTATGTTCACAGGTGACTGCTGATTTATTATAAGTAATTCGCATATTATTTTCATTGCATCTTCATTAATCATGAAATAATTTAGATGTTTTATGTTCACAGGTGATCGCTGATTTATTATAAGAAATTCGCATATTATTTTGGTTTGCTTCTTATTTAATAATGAAATGGTTTAGATGTTTTATTTTCACAGGTAGCCACACTATTTACATCATATGAAGATATAATTCGTCATATGAAGTATATAATTATATGTTAATAATTAGATGATAAGATAATATATATATATATATATATATATATATATATATATATATATACTGCGACAAAACATTGTATTATTTCTGTTGTGTGATTATATATAAGGTGTATTATATGCGTGTGTTAAGCGTTCCGTTGTATTTTTAATTTAATGTACATTATGCGCGGTGTGTCCACGTTAGTTTAAAGGGAATAGAATTCCATATGAAGGGCTCTATTCTTTACCGGGTATGTAGGTCGATATCAAACGGATTCATAAATTTTCGTCTAATCTTGATTGATTAGAAAAAAATTTGTGATTCGTTACGCGATTGTTTCTTTCTTTCTTTTTCCAAATTATAATAATTATTATTGAATACGTTATGATAATGATATTATATATAAATGATTTCATATAATTCCAAAATAATTTATATTAACAGTAGAGCCTTTAGCCCGTGGGTCTCCATATGCAGCAACCTCCACGTGGTGAGACCTGGTAATCGATATTACTTGCGATATATGATTCGATTGTAAATAACGCAAGTACTGTCGAGCTAATGGCTGCATTTACATTCAATCAAAATTGATTATTTTCTATTTTTCCATATTGTTCATTTCTCATGTCTCAAAAATTATATTAAATTATTTTTAATTTAGCAACGTTGTAACGATTATATACATGTACTATCGTATATACTACCGATTAATAGATATGTTATTGATTTATAATTGAAACGCACAGAGAACTTTACTGTCCATTCCTATTTATATGTATTTACTTTTATCAATTATTATTTATAAGTCTCGGGTGGGACCCATAGGAGGGGCCTATGGGTGTGGGCCTTTTAGCGGGTTGCTCTCTGAGCATCGTGTAAAGCTTTATGGTGGGTCACTTTGCTATTGATTTATAATTTAAACGCACAGAATACTTTACTGTCCATTCGTATTTATATGTATTTACTTTTATTAATTATTATTTATAAGTCTCGGGTGGGACCCATAGGAGGGGCCTATGGGTGAGGGCCTTTTGGCGGGTTTCTCTCTCCGTATCGCGTAAGGCCCTATGGTGGGTCTTTTTCTTTCAATGGGAAAAAATCGAGCTCGATTTTGGTACTACGATTATGTCCATCTCTTGTATTATATTTTGTCATTGTCATGTAATTTTAGATATTAGATTTTTTAGATTTATTATAGATATTATTATTAATTATTATTCATATAATATCATGTATTATTAATATACTGTCATATTATTAATTTTCTGTCATTCCTATTTCTTTGTATTTACTTGTATTAATTAGTATTTATATGTCTCGGGTGGGACCCATAGGAGGGGCCGGCCTATGAGTGCGGGCTTCTGTGCGGGTCTCCTTCTTTCTTACCGTCTTTCTTTTCTTTTCTTTTATATTCTTTCTATTCTGTTTTCTGCTCTTTCTCTTATTCTTTTTAGGTACCGTCGAGGGATCATCGAGGGACGTCGAGGGATCGTCGAGGGACGCCGTGGGACGACGAGGGACCATCGAGGGACGTCGAGGGATCATCGTGGGACGCCGAGGGACGTCGAGGGATTGTTTGGGAGGTTTTTTGGGGGTTTTTGAGGGTTTTTGAGGGTTTTTTAGGGGTTTTTGAGGGGTTTTTGAGGGGTTTTTGAGGGGTTTTCGTGGGTTTTTGGGGGGGTTGTTGGGGGGTTGTTGGGATTTTTGGGGGGTTGCTGGGGTTATTGAAGGGTTTTTGGGGTTTTTGGGGGGTTGCTGGGGTTATTTAAGGGTTTTTGGGGGGTTGTTGGGGTTTTTTTAGGGGTTTTTAGGGGGTTGTTGGGGTTTTTGGGGGGTTTTGAGGGGTTTTTGAGGGGTTTTTGGGGGTTTTTGGGGGGTTGTTGGGGTTTTTGAGGGGCTTATGGGGTTTTTGAGGGGTGATTGGGGGGGTTATCGAAGGAACATCATGGATTCTTACGCGATACGGGAAGGATAGGGAGAACACTCGCGCGCGTGTCGGCTGGCACAGGCGTGGGTGTTCGCGGGCGCGATTTAATTTCGTTTGATTGCTTTTTATGCCGAAAACGCGAATTGTAGAGTAGAGTCATTGTTTTTTTTTTCGCGTGCCCGCGGACGCGATTTAGTTTTATCGAGGTTTTTTTTTCTTTTTTCTTTTTTTATTTTCTTTTTTTTTTTTTTTTCTTTTTATTTTCGTTCGAAACTCGGAACGCACGAACAGTCGTGCTTAATAAATCCCCGTTGTATCCGAAGCCGACGGGGTTTCCTGATGGTGGAGCTTTCGGTTAGCGAAGCTTAAAACGCTTCCAGTGAGCTGAGAAGCCAAAAGGTCTCTCCCGATGCGGAAAGATATAACGAATACGGGATCGCGTATATTAGATTAGAGTCACCGTTTTTCTAATACTCGCGTAAGTGTCCGTGCGCGATTTAAAGTCCACGTCAAGGACTTCATTTTGGTTCGAGATTCGGGATACACGAGCGGTGCCACCTAGTAGTGTTGTACATAGCTATTGATTAGGGTCCTGTGAATCGTTTAGCGTAGGGATCCGGATTAGTCGATAGTTCATGTCATTTCGAATTTCAACCCCTAGAGTCATCCGTTTTGCTAGCACTTACGCGAGCTCGCGAACGCGATTAAAAGTCCTACCGTGGACTTTGTTTTGTTTGCACGAAACTTCGATCAGATTAACTCGCGAACGCGGATTTTAGAGTAGAGTCAGCGTTAGCCCGCGGGTCTCCGGATGCAGCAACCTCCACGTGGTGAGACCTGGTAATCGATATTACTTGCGATATATGATTCAATTGTAAATAACGCAAGTACTGTCGAGCTAATGGCTGCATTCATATTCAATCAAAATTGATCATTTTCTATTTTTACATATTGTTCATTTCCGTGTGTCTCAATGGAGATATAGATTTAATTTAAAATTTTCAAATATTGAAAAATTTAAGCGAAATTATTTTGAGTTATTCGCGCGTTCCCGTATTTTTAATGTTTAAACGATTGTACTGTTGTTTGAATATTAATGTATTATACCCGTGTACAATAGAGATTGTTTAAATATAATAATTCGAAAGATATATCGTTGTTCGGCATTAAAAGGGTTAATATTTAATATATTTCTTTGTTTTCGTTTGAATTTAAAAATAATTTTCTTTCAGCACAGTGTTGCCAATTTTTAAGAAATCTATTGCCGCATTTATAAATAACCATCGTGATTGGTTAACGATAGAGATATTATGATTGGCTCGTTGTTTGCCTACAAACGAATATCATTGGATTATTATATTTCAATTGCGTACAAACATTTCTAATAAATATATTAATAATTTTCATTGCAGAATATGCGTATAAGAACCGGTATTAGGGTTAACATAAGACTATAAGGAAAATTCGGTCGCATGAAAAGGGAACCTTCATCATGATGCATTTAATGGCCGCAAATAGATAACTAGAAACAATAGATAATAGTTTCACTTTCTTCTACGTGTTTATTTTAGAGTAATTGTAGTGATTAAGAGTGACCATGTTGTGCTGAATTTGATGTGACATTTAATTTGTATATATTTTTAATTGTTATTATGAGATTCTTATCGTATTATTCGGCGTAGAAAACTAATCTTTTAATTTAATCGGTATCTTTTTCTTTTAAACAAATATATTATTGTAATGGCAGTATAAAAAGAAAAAAATAGAAAAAAATCTTTATAATATTATATCACATAACCTGTGCTTATCGGGTAGATAATTATTTTCTCTGCAATATATATAGTTTTCTACTTCATATAACGAAGAATATATATTTTTTAATTATAAAAGAAAAGACCGATTACATTTATATTGCCAAAAAGTTATTGTAAATATAACGAGACTATTAAGAAGCACAAGTTGTGATAAAGTTGAATCTGTAATATTTCATAATATTAGACGGATAAAATTGGTATGGTATATTTTTCTTATCGATTTTTATCTTTCACAAGCCGATGATCATACGTCGTTTATTTTATTACAGAGAAAAATATCTTACGATTGAAATTAAATCCTCTTAAGTTCGTGACATAACAATTACAATGCCTAGTTCTTATTTATACGCTATAAACAATGAGGGACGAGTATTCGGCTTGTCAACGTCCGGTACCATGTGGCGTGAATTTATGTATTTAGGACTCGAATTTAAACAGCTTTCAGCCGTGCCTCATTTCATGTGGGCAATTGGCGGAGATCGCCAAGTTTACGTTCACGTTCACGGCTTAGACATACCTATAAGAATTAAGGAGGAGACTTATGAAAATGAGGTATATCGTAAAACAAATTCTTTTTATTTTTTCTATGCGTTTAAATGCAAATTTTAATCTTTGTCTTTATTCTCGATACAATTACAGCGCTGGCTTCCCTTAGAAGGATTTAGCGGAAGATTATTACCCACAGATAGATATAATTTTTCTAATCAAGATGGTACTGTAGATCGCAGCCGAGATAAAGTTAAACTTCCATCTATGGCTTGGCAATGGGAAGGAGATTGGCAAATAGAAACAACGCTGGATGGTCAACCGTTAGATCACGATGTAAATATACCCACTTGTTATATAAGTAAAGAAGTAAAAAATTTTAAATAACTAATATTGTTAAGGTACCAAAATACTTTTCTTCATTTAAATATATTCTTTTTCTTCTTCTTCTATTTAATTTAACATTCATATATTATGAATGTTATTACGTTCATTTGTCTTTTTTTATTATATTAGAAAAAAAAATATGTACATATATATATATATATATTCATCAATTTAATTATCATTTTAATCATGTAAAGGATCAGCTACCATTAATATTGTTTTCTTTTTCTTTATTACGATTATATCTTACAAATTTTTATTTACATGTAGATTTTTTATCAATCGTCCACAACAAGACAAAGAGTTATGATCACAGAGAATCTGATGTTTTGGTAGGGCTGGACATACGCAGTTGATTTTCCAGCAACATATTCAGCGAAAAAACAATGGAAGTCTTGCGTGAGAAGGCGCAAATGGGTCCGATATAGAAGATACAGTGCTATGAACTCATGGTGTGCCATTGCACCGCTTCACAAAGATCCAACCAAAGTAATGATTTTTAATATATACTCGATAATAAAACTTATAAACACATTTATGTAGGCTTCTACTCAAAACGCTTAGGAACCATTTATCGACGTAGCTATCGGTGGAAACCAAATGCCTGGTGGTAATCCTGGCGGTCTAGTAGTCTGGGCGGTAACAGCTCACGGAAGGGTATCTATTAATATTAAAGGAGATATATTTCATATTAAATATTATAATGATAACATACTTACAACGGAATTGAATATCTTTTATCAATTTGTAGGTGATGTTCCGCGTTGGAACAAGTACAACTTGCCCAGAGGGCCAAAGATGGAGTTCTATTAAATTAAATAACGGACACGAGGTCTGTCAAATAAGCGTAGGAGTTACCGGTCTTGTTTGGGCAATTCTATTAGCCGGAAAAGCTATAATTCGTACCGGTATTACCCGAGAGAATCCAATGGGCGACGATTGGACGGAAGTGGAACCGCCGCAGAAAGATTTAAGATTGATACAAGTCAGTGTTGGTACGGATGCCGTTTGGGCGGTTACCCACGATGGTAACGTATGGTTTCGAAAAGGTATAAAAGGTGAGATGAGCGGCGTGTGCGAACAATTGGCAGCTGGAACTGGATGGGTCGAAATGGGTAGCAAGATGGCATTGCTGTCTGTTGCGCCGAACGATCAGGTTTGGGCCATCGGTTACGAAGACAGATGTCTTTATTATCGCATGGGTATAACGCGATCGGAATTGACGGGGAAAAAATGGAGACTAATTAACGCCCCTCTTCAATTAAGTAGAGCCAGTAGCAACGCTAGTTTGTCGTCTAGTAATAGACACAGTATGTGTGGTACGCCGCAGCAACAACGCCATCAAAGTTGGAGCTCCTTGAATCGACCTCACAGTACAAGCGAAGGAACTACATTGGTCAGAGAATGGGAGGAACAATCGCGATCGGCACCAACCCCGACATCTTTGAAATTGTGGCAACGTACCAACGATAATTCGGTTAGTAAAAATTCGCAACAAACCTCTTGCCAGGATATATATACCACCGAGGAGAAGAAAAGATCGGCGAACTCTTTGAACATGGGTGGTGATTTAACGGAGACAAATGTCGCCAACATAACCATATCTAACGAGTCGTTGACTAAAACCGGGGAATCTATAGTTGTATCCGGCAAGGGTATGAGTAGTACGGTTAAGGTAAATCCGGCTGCCTGGAGTCCCGTACATTCCGTTGGTTCTATGGTCGGTGTAGAGGCACATCCGGAAACTGATGGTAGTATATTCGATCCAGACTTAACCGGCGACTCCGGCGTATACGGGGAGGACGAGAGTGCGGCAATAGTTTATTGGGCCGAATGCGATGCATCCTGGTACAAGGTAGAGGCTGGTGCCTGTTACATGGATCCATCCAATCCACCAAAATGGATTTCGGATACCAATGGCGCGAACCACGGGGAAATTGCCGAACCTTGGAGGATACGGATCTTGGAGGAATTAAAAAATAGATTGAAAGAGATAGATTTGGATTTGTCCAAGTACGAAAAGGCTATAGAAAAGTCCTCTTGGGTTAAGAACGGTGACGCAAGGTGCAAAGTCAAAGGCGGCAACATTTACGAGGATTGTATCATTGAATTGGAATGGATAAATAGCGACGGGGGATCTTTAGATTCCGGGACATTGACGATATTAAATTCCGACGGAGCTACGATCCTAATGCAATTCCCAATATCCGAGATCACTTGCGTTATGTGCTGCAGCGAACCGGGCAATCCTCGTATAGCTATTCACACGCCAAAATTATTACGATCGAAGGTTCTAACCTTACAATTTTCGAGCGATACGGATATGGAGGATTGGCTGGCACATTTAACTTCGGTATCTTGTCAGACGAATAATATTTATGGAAAGCCAAGTCCTAATTCAATTTGGATAACGAATGCGTTGGGAGACGTTTACGTTTATGATCCTGCTATCGCGGAGGAAAATCAATTTTGCGAGGACGTTTACGTACAAGAGTTGGACGCAGCCGGTAAAGATTTGCCGTTCGAAAGCATATTGCAAAATAGTTTTGGATATGGGAGCTCGTTGAGGATAACGGTGTGCATACACGACGACGCCGACAGGCTTTCATTTAATTTGGTTTGTTATACGACAACGCCGTTGAAACAAAAGGGCATTGCCGATTGTCACGACGTCGCATTGCATTTTAATCCACGTCTTAAGGAAAACGTTATAATAAGGAACACCTATCAGAGTGGACAATGGGGCGACGAAGAAAGGAACGGTGGTAGCCCATTGAAACCAGGCTCGGATTTTATATTGAACATCGTTTGCGAGGAACGTGGTTATAGAATTTTTATTAACGACTCGGAGTACACGTTTTACAGTCACAGAATATCGCCTCAAAATATTACTCATCTACGTATAAAAGGATTGATGACGTTGTGCAGCGTTCTCTACAAATCAAGGTCAATTATAATAGAACCGATAACAATGTTCTGGAGGCAAATGGGTGGACATTTGAAAAAAGTCGAAACTTGTTCCGTCGGTGTAACCTGGGGTATTGGGTACGATAATACTGCCTGGGTATATACCAACGGTTGGGGGGGTACATTTTTGAAAGGATTAGGGACTTGTAATACCGGTATAAATACCATGGTAGATATACACAATTATTTTGTCTATGAAAATCAACGTTGGAATCCGGTAACAGGATATACTTCTCATGGTCTTCCTACGGATCGTTACATGTGGAGCGATGTAACCGGTCGCCATAAACGAACTCGAGAACATACTAAATTATTGTCGATGCATTGGCAATGGGTAAAATATATATTACATAATTATTATCAATATATATATATACATATTTTTTTTCTTTATTTTAAAAAATGTATAATAATATGATTGTCTTAAATAAAAGATATCCGACTGGATTACTGATTTCCATACTCCCGGAGGTGTTGACAGAGATGGATGGCAATATGCCATGGATTTTCCATCGCAATATCATGGAAAGAAACAATTTACCGATTACGTAAGAAGAAGAAGATGGTATAGAAAGTGTCAACTCAGTACGAGTGGTCCTTGGCAGGAATTAGGAAATACAAAATTAGTTGATGTTTCCTTATACGTATGAATTATTATTATTATTATTATTATTATTAACATTTATAATTAAAATATTAATCCTCTTTAATAATGTATTAATCATTTTCATTGATATACTTTACAGACGGCTAGTAAACCCGGTGAAGATTCTCTGATACACGTATGGGCGGTAGCCTCCAATGGGGAAGCTTTATTCAGGCGTGGTGTATCTGAATCTTGTCCTATGGTAAGAATATTTAAATGCTTATTATATTAATATAATTTTAAAAGTAACATAAGATTTTTTTTTTGACGTAGGGTGTATCGTGGGAACATATACCAAGCGATCAACCATTAATAGGTATTTCTTGCGGACCAAACGGGCAAGTTTGGGCGGTTGGAAAAAATGGTTCTTCTTATTGGAGACTAGGTGTTACATTAAATAAACCAACAGGTATAATATAATATGTGAATTTATACATAGTGTAATTATTAATATGATACATTTACATATATATATATCAGGTATACAATGGCAAAATGTTGAACCACCATCGGGAGCTCAATTGAAACAAATCTCTGTTGGAAAAGATGTTGTATGGGCTTTAGACACAACGGGTAGATTATCTGTTCGTCGTGATATACAAGCAAATGTTTTTCCTGAGGGTAGCCATTGGCAAACATTGCCGGCAATGCCAAATGATCCCATTCATATAGGTAAAAATAAATTATACATACCTTTGTATATTTTTATTCGATGGCTTATGGTGGTGATGGGGGTCAGGGAAATATTTACGTATAACGAGTGTATGCTTATATTAGATATCTCAGTTATAAATTCAAAGCAAGGATTCAGACATATATCCGTTGCCAAAGAAGAAGGACAAGTTTGGGCGATTTCTGGAGCTGGTATAATATGTCGAAGAATCGGTGTGACTAATGAAAATCCAGCGGGAACAGGTTGGGCAACCGGTATAGGGGTAAGTCGTCTTGAAAAAATCCTTTTTTATAATCTTGCAGGGATTTTTATATATGTACTTTTAAATGTAATAACGATAAAATATTGACAGGCAAATTGGCAACACGTTAGTGCTGGAGGTATAATAAATAGAAGAAATTAATTGCTTATAAAAGTAATTTTAAAGATATCTTTTCATTATGTATGTGTGTGTGTGTATATATATATATATATATATATATATATATATATATATATATATATATATATATATACACATATATATGTATAGTATGAAAATTTCATACATTAACTACATTCCATGATATACAGGAAAGTATTATTTTTTAAATTAAATTTTTATTAATTTAAAAAACAATTTACATGAGATTTAAATTACAATTTTTTTTTTTTTTTTTCTTTCTTTTTTTCAATTATGTGTATGTGATAATTATTTTTAATCGTATATAAAATAATAAATTTTTTTTATATATTATCGTTAATCGTATTTGTAAGATAGACTTATTTTAATGCAAGTAATTATACTATTTTTACAAACTGTAGGTCTTAGAGAATTAAAAAAAAAAAAAAAAAAAAGAAAAGGGGATCAGATTTTGCAACTGGGAAATTCTTAGAACAAAATATAATTCATAATATGAATAATTTAAATATTTTAAACAATAATATCATCGACATCATTTAATAATATAATAATCATAATTTTGGACAATTTGTGTATAAGAAAGCAGTATGTATTTTTGAAAAATTATGCTTGTGATTAATAATTTGTGATTATATTCTATATAATGTACTGCAATAAACACAATAATGCTATCATATTTTAATATATATTTTTATATTATCTAACTCTCTGCACACATTTATATGCATACACATAATATTTTATTAATTTATAATATCAATCCTTTAAGATGTACACATATTGACGTTGCAAAATTACAACGTTGTAATAATAATGTGTTTACATGTAGAGTTTTCGATAATAATTGATAATAATTGAAAGATTAGTATAAACAAGAATTTTAGAATTTATAATAAATAATAATAATAATAATAATAACAATAATAGATTGCTCGTAAATATAATTAATTATTTTTTTCATTGAAAATATGAATCTTTCAGATGGTCTTTAGTAATAAATTTCAAAAATGTTTCGATCTTGGAAATATTTTCCAAATTTTCTAGAACGACATAATGCATTAACAATTTCTTATAATAATTAATAATAATTCAATAAAAATATTTAACGTTTCAATTGTAACAATTATATCTATATACATATGTGAGTGCCTTCAATCATCGGCCACTTTATTGTCGCAAAAATGCTCGATTTGTAACAGGAACACATAACGATGGTGGAGTTCGTTCGATAAAAGGCGCGAAAATATAATTTATGACAACGCTAGATGGCGCCAGGAGTATTTAAAAATACATGTTTGTTTTCTTTTTTTTTTTTTTTTTTCCTTAATTTGGTACCTGGCAATTTAGGCAACCAGTATAGGGGGGTGTCTTTCAAATTTTTATCGAAAGATTTTTCTTTTGTTTTTTTTTTTTTTTTTTTTTTTTATATATATATATATATGTACTTAAATATAATATCGATAAAATATTCTTTTATATAAATTAATGTTACAATAAAAATATATCACAATAATCATTGTTATTTTATATAAAATATAGCAAATTGAAAATATATTAAAAATTAATATATAAACGGGGTTTATCCTATTTGTGGCTTTACGTGGCTGTGAAATTATTTATTATATAGTATATTTAAAATTTCGTTATGGTACCACTTTGATGATCTGGATTTTTTTGCTTCATTATATTAAGTTCGATTTTATTTTTTTTCCCCTGAACGCTATGAGAAACTCCATAAAACAGGTAAATACTAAAACCTATAAAAAAAAATATATATATAATATTAGAAAAGTATATAATATTTTTTTAATATATATATATATATATTTTTTTTGTTGTATTCAAGCAACTTACCAATTAACATCCACACAATAAATCTAATCCATGTAAACATATCTAATTGCAACATCAAATAAAGATTTATAAAAATGCTACAGCATGGTATCAATGGAACAAATGGAACCTGAGTAGAAAAAGAAAAGAAAAAAGATTTGTTATTAAAATAATACATTAATAATTCATGATAATATACTGTGTTATATACTTTGAAAGAGAGTTCGACTTGTTGAACCGGTTGTCTACCAATAGATGCTACGTTTAATATTAATATAAATGCAAGTATTATTATTATTACTAAAACTATTACATTGCCATCCGTTATATCAACTTCAACGTGATTTAATATAATAATAAGTATAAATAAAACGAGAGCTAAAACAAAAGATTACAATTAATAATCATTAAAGTGATATTTAAAACACTTTTTTTTTTTTTTTTTTTTTTTTTTTTTAGTATACTTACTAAAACTAGCTATACTACATTTTGAAACTATGCTGGAAATATGAGATGGATCTTTGTGATTGTTTAAATTAAATGTTTGCTTGAATATATTCATTGCCGTAAATTCATAACCGTTCATTGTCACTTCTGGCATAACATCATTTTCATTTTGATATCTATGATATAAATAATTACAAAGTATTTTATTTGATATTATAAAGTTTTTTCTTCTTTTTCTTTTTTTGATCATAAAACAAGTCATAACCAACCTTAATATTAATACTGATATTGCTACTACCGTATACGCCAATAGCGTTCCAATAGACATCATGTCGATTAATTGTTGGAGATTAAAAAGAAGAGCCATAATTCCTGGTATAATAAAAAAGTATATTGAAATAATTATATATACATATATATCTGGTATGATTCATATTTTATATTCTTTTACTAACCAGCAAGTAGTCCAGAAAGAATTGTACCCAAAATTGGTGTCATGGTTTTAGAATGTACTTTAGAAAGCCACATAAATATGATCCCATCACTCGCCATAGCGTACAATACACGTGGCAAGGGAAACATAGCACCTAATAAACTTGTACATAAAGCAAAAACAGCTCCGATATTGACAATCCATTGGATGATTGGCCATCCAATTTGTTGGAAAACATAAGGGAATGGAGCGTCGGCGTTCTAATTTCGCATGATTATAAATGTTACGATTAGCGAATAAAAAATTGCAGAGTATATTGCAGGTAAATTACCTAACTTACACATAATTTTGTTTGCAGTCAGTGTAAAACATTATACCTGATCGTAATATGGCCACATCATGGTCAATACCGTAGAAATACTAAAATACGCTGCCAAAATAATAATAAGAGACAAAACAATGGCTAAGGGTATATTACGCTGTGGTTTCTTTGCCTCTTCACCGGTCGTTGCAACAGCATCGAAACCCACAAAGCCATAAAAACATTTTGCCGCGCCTGCCATTACACCGCTTATTCCAAATGGCATAAAACCACCGGTACCAGCATCCGTTACATTTTTAGGAATATCATCCGTCGAAATGAACCAATTTTTTGGATCGGCTAAAAATTCAAACGATTAATATCCGGTATCAAGATTTAAATCTAATGATTTCATTAAATAAAATTCTTTTACCTTTAATAGAACCTGCCACTATAACTATAAGGATCGTAAGAAGATTGATGACAGTGAATACATTATTTAAAAAAGAAGATTCTTTAACTCCCATGCTAAGTAAAAGTACAAGGAGCATGACCATGCCGAATGCAAAAAAATCAGGATACTCGGACAGGAAAGAAATGTCTATAGGCATAACGGATTGCAAAGTTTTTCCCATAATATTTCCTATTAATGCGTCAATATAATTACTAAGACCTCGAGCAACGCTTGCTGTACCTAAATTTGAACAAAAAAAAAAAAAAAAAAATGATAATTACCTTCTCGAAGGGATAATTACAGTAGAGGATTATAATTAAGATCAAAGCAATGGACATACCGATAACATACTCTAATATTAAATTCCATCCTATGACAAATGCTATAAATTCCCCAACCGTTACGTAACTATAAACATAAGCTGATCCTGCCTTTGGTACTCTTGATGCAAATTCCGCGTAACACATTCCTATAGAATTGAAAATTTTGATAAGTCGACTATTAAAGTCATAGTCATTTTATACAATTGAAAAGGAAGAAATTTCAAGGCCCATAAAGATTGACAAAATTTGTGATAAGGGACAACAAATTGGATTATTATAGAATTGTATATACCAAAGTATTACCAGCGAAAGCAGAAGCAATGGCAGCAATAAGAAATGAAATGCAAACGGCCGGTCCTGCAGTTTCTTTAGCAACACTCCCGGCAAGAACGTAAACTCCTAAACCGAGCGTAGCGCCGACTCCAAGGGCAGTTAAATCAAAAATATTGAGGACTCTTGCCAGTTCGCCCTTGCCCTCTTGATCATCGTCAACGCGTTTACGTGACAATGTTCTCCAAAGGCGACTCGCTGCCATAACTATTAATCCTTTCTTCTTTTTTTATAACTGTATAAACTTTATAAACTTATTGATATAATAATATTCATAGATTCGAGATCATCCTGCTGAAATGTATCAATCAAAATATTTGTGTAATCAACATAGATAAATTTTTTTTTTTTTTTTATCCGAAGAAGACACACATTAATTATAGAGATGATATTATCGCATACAATCGTAATTAAATTCAAGGATCTATTACATTAGATAAAGTGATCCAACTCAAGGTCAATGATCTATCGGGCCTCTACCAAACTAAGTCACATTGAGGTGATCAGTGAATACGATTATTGATATCGTTTTGTTTGTTATATATATTTTTTTTTTTTTTTTTTTTTTTTTTTTTTATATAAAAAATAAGTTATTTATCTATCGGAATAAATCGTCGAAAGTCCATTTAAACGGGATCAACGCGTATCCGTGCACGTAATATTCACGTGGATAGTTAGTCATCTATTTAGCATCAAAGAAATATCCCGCGTAAATAGTTCAAGGTAAAACGAGATTCTTTTTCTTCTTTTTTGTTCTTCATTTTTTTATCCTTGTACAAACACACGAAATTATTTCCAAAGCATATTCGAAGTCGATTCTCGTAAATATATTTGCGCAATTGATCTCTACATTAAGCTTACACGATCACGTTTAGAAACGTATTCACTTGTCAAAATGTTCACGTTCGAACAAAAATGACATTCATACGTTATGTAATAGTTAAAGTGAATTTAACAAAAGCAATTATTTTCTCCGTCGCTTACAAAACACAATAAGTAATTAGTTACAGGAGGAAACTGATATTTTAAAAATGGTCACCCGTTTTCCTTACCGACTTTGCGTGAGCGATAAAAACGAAAAGAAAAAAAAAGAGAGAGAGAGAGAGAGAGAGAGAGTATATCCGAAGGAATATTTATAGTCGTGTAGATTTAATAAATAACGAAAGGACAATATTTTTATTCGATTGAAAGAAATATGGCATAGAAACGTTTTAAATCATATATATAAGGCCAACAAATTAATAAGTATCTATTTGTACTTTCACTTAATGCACTGCATTAATAATTAATTGAACGTATATAAGAAAATTTTATTCCTTATTTGTAATTGATTATATATATATATATATATATATATATATATATACATGTATATGTATAAAATATTTGGAGAAGATAAGAATTATAATGATGAAAGTTACGTTTCTCGTTATGTACACTGTTACCTTTAACAGAATTTCAGCAAATAACGTTTGGAAAAGGTATGACCTCGAGGAAAGAGAATGTATGTACGTACATTCAATGAATTCGTCGAATGAAAACATGATTTTGTGATTATTATTATTGTCGTATAAATATAATAATGAAAATTATTTATGATAATAATTGAGTTTCTTTGTCCATTGTATTTCTTGTTCTTTTCTTTTCTTCTTTTCTTTTCTTTTTTTTTTTCTTTTTTCTTTTTTCGTAGCAATAAAATTTTCACCATGCGCGATTGAAATAATCCATAAGAGATTAGGAATATAAGAGATATGTCAATGGAAATAAGATGTATCAACAATAAAGAGAGATAATTCTTATCTTTGGTAGAGGAGAAAGCTGCCGATGTTGGTATGAATATTTAATATATTCAGTGTTGCGAATATTTCGACATATATTTATTGAAAATTTTTATTTCTAACGGTAAAGAAATATATATATATATATATACATATATTTCTTTGCATTCGATAATAGCAATGTGATAAATATAAGCGAAAGAGAGAGAGAGAGAGAGAGAGAGAGAGAGAGAGAGAGAGAGAGAAAGAAAGAGAGAGAGAGATCGAGATCGAGATCGAGAAACAACTTTCTCTTTCTATTATATATTTAATATCCTTGAATAATACATTTCCATTGTGTTCTATATTTTCATAATGTAAATAACGTAATAAAAATTAGTCTTGCAAAATTTTGTTTCCCATGTTTATACGACGACAATAAAAATGTCAATTTGATGCTTTAATTTATTGAAATTATTAATTATTCGTAACATTATCGCGTCAATCGTGCATGTCTACATGTCATGATAATTATGATTTACGTCTTACGACTTTTCTTTTCGAAAGATACATCTTTTCTTTTCTTTTCTTTTTTCTTTTTTTTTTTTTTTTTTTTTTTTTTTTAACACTTACATGAATACATAAATTTTCCAAAGACTGATATATAAATATTAACATGGATGTATACATAAAAGTACATGCATAATAATGTGCAAATTTATTTAAAAAAAAAAAAAAAATAAAGAAAGAAAGAAAGAAAGAAAAGAAAAAAAATGCAAAATATTGATATATAATATTTAGACTCGAGTGTATTAAATTTTGATATAAACGATGAATCAATGGAATAATATATTCAATTGTACGAAATAAAAATATAATTTAATAGATAATACGGATAGCTCACCTAATTTTGAAGATGCCCTTTAAATAAAGTAACAATGTGATCAAACAATATTTCATATGTAGATAAATTTAATCAATATAAGATCGCGCGCGCGCACGTAGTCGACATATAATAAAATCGCGAGACTAGGTCAATCATGCTCAAACCGGTCACACCAGAGGACGACTGTGAACTAATAAGTACAGTAATATTACGATTCTCTCTCTCTCTCTCTTTCTCCTTCTCTCTCCCCCTTCTCTCTCTCTCTCCCACCTGTCTAGATGCTAATAAACTTGAATTGACTCCCACCGTGATTGAGAAGAAGGACGTTTGTATAATCAAACGGGAACTATTTGAAAATCTGCGAATACATTAGACAACGAGACATTTTCTTATTATCTATTTTCATTTATTCGTTAGAAGAAAAAGAAGAAAAAAAAAATAAAAAAAAAAACATGAGCAGAACAAAACAAAAACATTAATTATTTTTTCAGTTTATTAAATACTTACAAAAACGATGGAATGTGATATCATTGATCTAATTAATGAAAATCTATGTACACGAATATAAATTGATAATTAATAATAAAATTTTCAGACGGGACGTTATTTATAATATCAATTTATTTGTCTGTAAATTTTTGATATGTGGTTTGATTTGTCGCACAGCCTGGACATGTATGCAATGACTCGTGGATAAAAATTTCACAATCTATACAAAAAACTCTCGAACATTTTTCGCAAACATAGATCTAAAATGATATATATATATATATATATACATATACATACATATATATATATTGTAATAATAAAATTTTCAATCAATGATTTTGTCAATACCTTTTTATCTTTTTGTGATAATGCTTTTTGGCATCCATAGCACATTGTAAATTCGCCCTCATAATCCAATTCTTTAAAAGGCGCAACTGGAAATAAATAATGATATGATCTTGCCAAATGCGGTGCGGAAACAAGGGTGAGACCGCATGCCCTACACTCGACTGGAAGTTCACAATGTTTACTAAGACATTGCGGACAAAGGAAACCTGTGCTTGTTAATTTTACAGATCCGTCCGAGTTTTCTGCGTGACTACATTAATTGATTATATTGATGTTTAATTTTTAAATCTTTCATCATAATATGTACATATACATCTACATACCACATGCATACTGCTATCGAAGTGTCAGTACCGGAAGAATGCAATGAGTGATGCGGAAAACCCATTTTTACAAGTGCCGCATCTAATCTAGTGGCAGCAGGTGGCGGATCAATGTGAGCATTTAATTGTTCCTTAAAATGTTTGTCATCTAAAGCGACACCATGTTCTCCGCCGGTTATAGTCGCAACTTTTTTACAAATATATAATTCGGCGGCCAAACCTATTACGCTACACCTTATTCCATCCGATTTCATTGCCTGAAATCGAATTAATTATTATTGCATTGAAATATATTAATTTTGATTAGTAAATAAATTCATTTACTTGTATAGTTTCGGTAATATCTCCAGGATCACACGTGGTAAGCGAACCGATTATTATTACTATTTCTTTACTGGCATGCGATGGCAACAGTTTAAGCGATTTTATAGCTAACTCCAAAGAATTTTGTAAAGATGGTTCACCGGCCAATGATGTCTGTTGCAAAGCTTTTATTTCCTGTAAAAAGATGATAGAAAATATAAAGGCCATTGTTATATTTTTAATTATTATGATATATATGTACAAACCTTAATATGTTTCTTTGAATTCCCAGCTAAATCGCTAATTTTCTCAGCCCTTTTATTTTTAGTAACAATTAAACCAATCTGACTTATAGGATTTTGATAAAAGAATTCATCCACAAAGTCCTCTAAAAGCTTACAATTATTTTATAAATTGATTATCATTACAATAAATAAACTTATTTAATGTTTATATATATATATATATATATATATATATATATATATATATATGTATATATATGTAAAGTACCTTTAAAGAGCATAGCAAACGAGTTGGTTTTAAATCTTGATTTGACATTGCTTCTGAGGTATCAAGAATAATGTATAAATGTCTCATCATTCCTAATCTGGCGCCAGCTTTTCTTTCCAATTGCCTTTTTCTTTTAGCATTGTGTATGATATCGGCAACAGATGCTTCGACAAGACCATCATCATCCTCTTTAATCGCCTCCCTGTATAAGGTATACTACATTTATAAAATTCTATCATATATCATATATTTTTATATTTGATTAATTTTGTTTTTATATAATATCATAATAACATATATATATATATATATATACCAAGTCTTTTCATAACCAGTTTCCCATCTGTACTCCTTTTCTTCTTCCTCATCAGCCATATTTCTTTATTAGAAAATATACTTTGTATGTAATAATGTTAGAAACAATTCACAACGAATAAACACTATTTAAAGATAACAAAGGGCAAAAGAATAATCGAACTATAACCGATGTCAGTCATCGAGATCCATTTACGTGAGTTAGGCTATATATTTTTAAGATTATATTTGCCGGTTGGATCGAGAAAAGGACGAAAACATTACGGTACAGACGATATCGTTCTCTCTTTCTGACAAAGGACTTTGATCGTTATGCGCATGCGCGATAATTTTCTCAAAAGAAAGCGGGTACGCTATTTCGCATATTAAGAAACACTGTTTGGAGGTTAAAGCAATCAGAAATTTGTTAATTCAATATATTCATCGAAATCTATGACAATTTATTTATTTTATCATTATTATTTTTCTCCCCCTCCCCTTTTTTTTTCATGAAGATGGGTAAACTGTGTTATCTATGTAATCGAAAAGCGTCAAGTACAGAGAACATTTCATTACATAGGTAAATGTATAAGAAACGTTTACATCGTTTAATAAATTGCTTATAAATTATTAATAATGTATAATCAATTTTAGTTTTCCAAAACACTCGACCGTACGTCAGAAGTGGTTAAATGTTTGCGGATTAAGTTTAAACGATGACGTATCGCATAGTTATATCTGTTCTATTCACTTTGCTGAAAAGGATATCAACAAATCTAATGCTTTTGGAAGAAGTAAATTTATAATTAAACCTGGAGCAGTCCCTTCAAAGTTTATAACGAATCCTCTTTCGATAGAGAAAGAAGTTGATCGGTTGTCATCAGAAACATTCACAAACGAGACTATAAACGACAAATGCGGATATATTTCGTTTGATGTTGAAAATACAGTTGAAGGTAAAACTAAAAGCATTTAATATTCCGAAAGTTCTTGTTAGAAATGCCAATGAGATAATTTGTCCATTGATTTATTTATATTTATTCTCCTTTTTTATTCTAGTTCCCGATAAAAATTCTACATCCACACCTGTGGAACATAAATCTTTTACTTCGAATAGTGACAATGACAATAATATAGGTAAATTTTATAAAGCAAATAAAATGATCGAATTTATTTAAGAATTGAAATTAGTATTCGATAACTATATTTTTTTCTCTTTAATCCTTACAACTAACCATTAATTTTATTACCATAGCTCCGAGTGATAATAGCCACGATACTTCCAAAAAGCAAAGAATATTTTTTGAACCTCGTTATATATCGGAAATCACAACGGAAGATTTTGCATCACCGGGAATGGCCAATAGAGTCATCAAATTAATAAAAGCGACGGATCAAAAAAAATCAAAGCGTATTAAAAGTTTACAAGATCAAATGAGGAAACTTAAAAAACGCATTAAACTTTTACAAGACGTAATGTCTCGTTCGAAGAAGAAAAAAATGATATCCAAAGAAAGCGAAGACAAATTTGTGGTAAAGTATACATAAATATGAACTATTGTTATTAGTTTTTTTTTTTTTAGAACGTTTGCACATTAATTTAATATATTTGTTGTTGATCGTAAAAAAGAAAAGAAAAAAGAAAGAAAGGTTTTTCAACGAGTGCAGTATAATAATTTTTATTTATACGTTTTATTTGAACGTGCGTTTAACGATAGTGTTGTGTGTGTGTGTGTGAGAGAGAGAGAGAGAGAGAGAGAGAGAGAGAGAGAGAGAGAGAGAGAGAGAGAGAGAGAGAGAGATTTAGTTTCATATTTAACCGCCTGCGCAGAACACTTTGCGCACAACGGAAAAAGTAACTTTTTTCTATCTTACTTCATCGGTGACCCTACCAGTTATAAAGACTAACAATATATATATAGTCCCATTGCATATGTACATGATCGGAATCGACTTGGCATTAATTAACATATCACTATCTCTTTCCATCCGGAATATCAGCAGGTCCGCTTGTAAAAGGCGGTAAATTCAAAATAAGTAAAAATCTATCGAGCGTACGATTATTTTTCTCGTCTATTAATCGATATGATTAACGTTATACCGTACATAGATATAGGACATAATATAGACATTGTATTTATCGATAATAATCTACAAATATCGATAATAGAAAAGTTAATAAAGTCGGAAAATGCGAGATCGGGTTCCCGCCAAAATAATTGTCGTCGTTGGGTCTGGCGGTTAGCGGGCGCCATGGCGCCACCGTCGGAAGACGCGATCACTGTTTTCATTCCGTCTCGTGCTGGTTAGGGGTATTTTCTGGATCGTGAAAATCCGATTTTTCTACGGTTTATCGGCCGTAAGTCGTCATCATTGGTTCGAGAGATGATCGTTAATAATAATCGTTCAGGTGTCTCAAGTGCGTTCGGAAAGTATTCTTGGAAAAACAGGAAGTGAATCTAGACGGAGGGAAGAGCATTTAGCGAGGAGAGCCATCTTGACGACGAGAGCGATCGGCTCTCTTCGCTCGTGGTAGAGACAGAAGAAGAGGAAAGGAGTCGCGTGTGGCGGCAGCAATGACATCTTTCCGAAATAATCGCGATATCACGACGCGCTTGAATTATTTCCGTTAACGGTAGTCGCTTCGCGTAAGGCCAAAGCCATTTTAGCCGGGTGATCCGCGTGCGTTAACGCGAAAACGAAGGAGGAAGGGAGAGATAGAAAGAGAAAGAGAAAGAGAGAGAGAGAGAGAGAGAGAGAAAGTGTATGCCTGTATATATGTATATGTACGTCTACATTGAGAAAGAGTGAGAGAGAGAGAGTGAGTGAGTGAGTGAGTGAGTAGTGTGTGAGAGAGAGTGAGAGAGAGAGAGAGAGAGTGAGAAAAGACGATAGAATATGTACGTCGAAAGTCGTCGTACGTTGGTAACTCCACGCTATTTGGCCGCGTTTACAATGAATACGTGCCCATGTCCCTCTTCAAATTGCATCATTTATGCGGGAATTTGTTTCATTTAAAATCAAACCAATTCGCGTACGGTATTATTTGATTTTACATAGCGCTTCTTCTCCTACGGCGATCGGGACTGGCTGACGTGGAGGATTTATATCAGAGTATAAAACGGGGCGAACATATAAAACATATAGGAGCGGCTCTCTCTTGGCGGTTTATCGAATTGATAGAGAAATGTTCGCAGTTCGATCTTCACCGGCGCTGTTTCTTACAAAATTATTTTTTTAATAACCCGCGAATCTTTGAAATTTATTTTATCTTTTTTTTTTTTTCCTTCCTCTCTTCTTTCTTACCCCTACCCCCTCTCTTTTTTCTTTCCTTTATTAATTTTTTTAATTATTCGTTATTGTTATTCGTAGAAAGAAGAGAGATAGCATATACGTACACACATATGTAGGTATATATATATATATATATATACGTGTGTGTACGTGCATGCGTGTGTGTATATATACATGTATGGTCAGTGAAAGGAATAGAATTTCTTTCGAAATATTTTCCAACCTCTTTTATATTTTCGCGCTCGATTTATAGCCTTTCGTATCTCATCTATGTTGTTTTTGTGTGTATATATATATACATATATATATATATATATATATTTCATTAAAACTATAATCTATATTGTGTATCTATTTTCATTATACATATATATTGTGTATATATATATATATATATATGTTTCTTTCTTTTTATTTTTTTATTAATCATTTTATATGTAATAAGATTGTTGGACAAGTTAAGTAGTTTCGTCGGACGAGTATTCGCACGATTGTGAAACGTATAAAAGTTTTTCTTTATATTATAAGATCTGTTTTTACCTTTTAATATCATTAACATGGATGTTTGAATGAAGTATTTTTTTTTAATTTGTAGCAAACTGTATTCGCTGACAACGCAGATCCAAATATAATTTTGAACAAGATGGAAGCGGATGATGGCCAGTCCGCTATCAATACTAATCCTAGTAGTATAAAAGGTAATCCTATTTATATTCTTTATTTTGTTACGTATATTAAATAAAGAATAAAATTACTCGAAGATTATTATTTGTATATGTATGATTGTTTATCGTATTAACGCTTTCATAATATATAAATTTTAATATAATTTATATCATATTAGCTGCACAAGAAGAAATGGGACGTTTAGATATTTTGGTTTGTGGTCAGTGTCACTCTGTTTTTCATTTTACCGAAGAATTTCAAGAACATCGTACAAAGGAAGGAGCTTGTTCACAAGTATCACACTTTCGTGAAAATACTAACGTTAGTATATCAGAAAGTAATCATAACTTTATCGTAGATCGTTTGAGGAAAAAAAAAAGAAAATGGAATACTTAATAATTCTTTTGAAATATCTATAGAATGAACAAAAAGCACAAGTTTGGGCCTTTCTTTTGTGGAAAGACACACAAATTCAACAAGAAGGTTCGGATAGGGATTCTACCAACTCGTGGAAACTTTATCAAAAATGGTGTAAAATGGATACACATATTAGAGATTCGTGGATAATTGCGGGGAAAACTATTCAAACATTTACTAAAATTAGTAATGCAAAAATGCAAGAAGTACCAAGACAAACGAATTCTAACGTGGAAGGTATTTTTTGTAATAGATTTCTTTTACATATCTGTATATTATTATTGCTTTGTAATGTCTGAAACCGAACTAAATTTTGGACGTCTATAGGAACAAAGTCAGCAGTAGTTCGTAAGGTCATAAGAAATGGACAACCAGAGGAAGCATCTGATACGAAAAAAGATGTTAAATCTTCTGAAGTAAAATCACAAAAGGGATTAGAATCTATGAATAGTGAAATTGAAAAGAAAGAAAAGCCGAAACTTAAGCCATCCGTTAAACCGAAGGTAAAATATTATTAATTAATTTGGATACGGTATATGTAAGTGTTACATAATTTTATTGTTATTCTTTTTTATTTATTTTTTGTTTTATTTTTAAGGGTAAATCTTCAAAAGCAACGGGGGAGGAAGATAAAGATTCTAGTACTGAAGAATACATCGTGGAAAAGATTTTAGCTAAACGATTTAATCCAAAGAAGAGATGTTCAGAATATCTACTCAAATGGGAAGGTTATTCGCAGTGAGTTCATTATCCATTTATATATATATATATATATATATATATATATATATATATATATATTAAAATTGGTGATTTTTTTTCCTTTTTTTTTTATAAATAAAAATTTTCTATGAATTATTATACATGAATTTATAGCGAGAGCAATACGTGGGAGCCTGCAGAAAGTGTTGCTACCTGCAAGTACTTAGTAGAAGAATTCGAAAGGAATTTGGCAAAACAAAAGGAACTGAAAGCAGCGCAACAACAAGCAAGTACCAAAATGTCAGGAAAGGTTGCGGCACAGAAAGCTGTAGTAAAATCAGCAGACGCTAATAAACCTGGTCCAAGCAATGTTGCTCAAGCGGGGTACGTAAATGAATGTGTATTAATATTGTTACGTATGTAATTTTACACGACATATCGTTTTAATATTTGTGTGATACGTAGACGACCTATGCGCTCAAGTAAATCTAAGGCAATGGATCAAGTAAAGCAATGGTGTGGTTCGATGAAAGACGAGGAGAG
Organism: Dolichovespula saxonica; assembly: GCA_911387935.1. Lineage (NCBI taxonomy): Eukaryota > Metazoa > Arthropoda > Insecta > Hymenoptera > Vespidae > Dolichovespula > Dolichovespula saxonica. The sequence continues at coordinate 5,387,993 of OU427009.1, forward strand.
TGACAGTACGTTTTGTAGACATATTCATTGTCATATTTTAATAATAATAATAATAATAATAATAATGATAATAATAATGATGATAATGATGATGATGACGATGACGATGATAGTGGTAATGGTAATGATAAAATAGTACTATTTCAACAATATCTTAAAAATTGCAGTATTAGGAAAGAGAAGAATAGATTATTCCGATAGCGACTCTGAGGAAGCTGGGGGTACTGCTGCGAAAAGGGCAAAGGGTGATACTGGTAGCGACGAAGATTGGACTGGAGAATCGGAAGAGGATAAGCTGATGGGACGTAGTGACGTAATACAACGTGCATTTAACCGTGCAAACGCGCAATCTAATGGTTCGAACAGGACTGTTTCTACTACCGATCTTGCAACTTCATTGGGACTGCAGTCACCAGAAGGGGCAAAATCAAGTCAACCTCCAGTATTAGTTGCCAATGCTAAAGGCGTTGTTAAAGTAGATCCTAAACAAATGCCTAATCTAACGTCTGGCGTTTATGTTATGTCTCGAAAGGATGGCATTATAAAATTAGACTCGTCTCCAAGTGGAAAACTAGCTGTAAAGGGTTCCCCCACAGCGCAAGGTGTTTTAATGGTACAAAATCGGGATAATACTAACGTTGTAAGAAAACAAGTTATTTCTGCGACCCAATCAAACTCGATAACACCCGTTAAAGTAGTTTCGAAAATGGATGGAAGTCAGGTAGTAACGCAAATGAAAGTAGTATCTAAGCCTGTTACACCTAAGACGGGAGGTATACAAAAATCAGAACCCATTAAAATACAACCAAAACCAGACCCATCGCAATTACAACAAATACACGTGGTGACTGCAGTGCCAGCCCCAATAACGTTACAGCCAAGAATAAGTACAGGTATACGACCTAGTCCTGTTGCAGTAACGCGCGGAGCGGATGGTCGTCCTCTGTTACCTAGACCAACGCTACGTGCAGCCACCCCGACAACCAGCGTCCTCGGTATCGGATCGCCCATTCGTACGCCGGTTAGAGCGCCGGCTCCTAGACAACTCCAAAGCCAACAGACACGACAAGTGCTACAGAAACGTACAACCGTTGTAAATACTCAAGCCAGTTCTTCGCCCGGTACCGCGACCGTTACCCCTGGCAGATCGAAATTCACGGTACTTAGTTCACAGGGTAAACAAGTCCTCAAATCCGGAAGTCCCGCGCAAACTAAACAATCTCCTAAATCGTCGATGTCAGGGAACAACAAGTCGCAGTCCCTGTTGTCGCCGCAACAAAAGTTGTTAATGGCTAAGAGAAAAGCACAGGAGGCGGCGGGTTTGATAAAGCCAGGTGGACGCGGAATATTGGGCGGCAATCGTGCCTCGACCGGACGCGGTGGTAAGGCTAAAGCTGTCGAATCGCCGACCATAATAGCGTCCGGTAACAAACCTAAGGAAAGTAAATTGGCGGAGGGTGACGGACTTCATATGGAGTTTCACGAAGTTGGTTCCGAGGAGAGTAGCAGCGAGGGCGAACAGGAATTACCTCCGCCCGAGGCCGAAGCTATTACGGCCGCTGAACCCGATAGTCCGCCAAGACCGTTCACTCTGTGCCCTTTGACCGGGCGTATAATCGGTCCGGACGGCGAGCCGGTCGAACAGCCCGCCGAGCCTGAAAATGAACCGACACCTTCGACCAATTTACCGAACGTCAAAACCGTTACGACACCCTCGGAAAGCACAACCACGGCGGCATCAGCGACGGCGACGGCGACGGCGACGACGGCGGACACGGTCGCGACGACGACCACGACCGCCGAATTGGTCTTACCCTCTCTCGATTCCCTTACGGAAGGCGGTGGTATCATGAGAGTAGAAATGAGTCCAGGCGGTACAACCGGTACCATAGTTCAGACCACCGAATCGGCACAAATTCATTTACCGAACGAGACGGTATCCGGCCAGGATCTTCCCTGTTTGGACGATACCGCGACGAACACGGTTACGGTTACGGCACCCTCCACGACCGTGGTATCATCGACCCCCTTAACGGAAACGCCCGTAAGCGAATCGGCCAATACAACGGGAGTTACCACGGCCGTTGTTACGTCGACCACGACCATATCGGTTGCGTCTAACGACGTTAATAAGCAGGACGAAAAAATGACGGATGATAGAAAAGTTACCGAAGACACGTCCAATTTGGTGACGATAACGGGAGAGGACGGTGTCGTTTATCAGGTAACCGGGCAAGCCGACGATGGTCAAACGTTGTTGGTAACCCGAGGGGCCGATGGCGAACAACAATGTGTTTACGTTACCACCGAACAACAAGGAGACGAGGGATCGGTTTTAACATTGGACCATGCCGTTGCCGAAGCTGTCGCACAATTGATACCTGATCAGGTCAATCTTACGTCGCAGTTCTATGTTAAGGAAGGTGACGCGGAACCTAATGAAAATCCAATGGTTATGTCCATAATGGACAATACGAATGCTACGGATGTTACCGGAAGCCAAGAGGATAGTGACGGACAAGCACAAGTCGTGGCCCAGGTTGTACAGGCAGAAGAACCAACGCCAGGTATATAAAGATAATTTATTTTTATTTCTACTATGCTCGACATAATCGTTTCGTCATAAGTAAAGATATACATTTTAATATATATATATGTACTTTTTTCTTTTTTGTTTGTTTTTTTTTTTCTTTTATTTCTTTTTTTTTCGTTTTTTTTTTTTTTTTTTGATTAATTAGGTGGAACCAGAAGAGTGGTGTTGCTTTTGCCAGATGGAAATTTAATGATGACTGAAGTGGACGAAGAACAGTATGCTGCGCTTGAACTCGACAAATGAAGATTTGTATCGTTTAGACACACGTGAGAGAAGAAAAAGAAAGAAAGAAAAAAAAAAAAAGAAAAAGAAAAATGACGAACCCTGGTGTCGAATTAAATATTTACACGAATCTTCTATGTTTAAGGGTGACCATGGGTTGTATATATGTAAGAACGATTACTTCGTACAATTACAATGGACAAAAAAGAAAAGAAAAAAAAAAAAAAAAAAAAAAGAAACATTAATATTTTCCAGCTAAGCAAGTATGGTGCAAGTAAAAGTAGCTGGTAAAATTGTAAAAATTCAGTACCAGACATATTGAAGTTTAGACTTTATATTAACCCAAAATATTTTAGAAATTCATCTCTCCTAACTTCGAACGATCCCTTTGGAATTTTAATTCTTATGATTCATTTCCATTATACAAATAGTAATAATAATACAAAGATAGTAATATCAGAACTTCGATATCATCAGTATACAGCTTTTGAAGTAAGTTGTACTTGTAGGATAGTGAGGTATAATCTGGGGTTTTATATTTTCCAAACAAGGCTTTAGTCAAAATAAATCTCTCTCTCTCTCTCTCTCTCCTCTCTCTCTCCCTTCCACCCTCTCTCTCCCTCCCACCCACCCACCCACTCTCTCCCTCTCTCTCTGCATACAAAGTCCAGATGTATACATTTAGGGTGTCGTATAAAAGAGCATAATTCGATGTATTATATTTCAAAGACATTGGTGCTCATTCTTTTTATGTACTACGAAATTGGTGTTTTTTTACCAAAACAATTATGCTTGAAGCTTGAACCTAGTTTGACTTTATTGATTCTTTCGTTAAGCACAAAAATATAAAGTTCATGAAATGATTATTTTTTTTTTTTTTATTATGATTATAATTATTATTAATATTATTGTCATTATTATTATTATCATTATTATCATTATCATTATTATTATTATTATTATTATATTATTATTATTATTATTATTATTATTATTATTATTATTATATTATTATTATTAATATTATTATTATTATTATTATTATTTAAGCTATATAGCTTACATTACACAATATATCTTTAAATATATTTTATTTCTTATCATATACATTTCTAACACTCGAAACGTGTTGTGCTTCATGGACTATGTATGCTTATTTATAACATAAATAAGTGCACTCTCATAAGCAACATCTATAATTTCTGAAACTCTACAGGATATAAAAATACAAAGTTGTTTAATGGAACTTTAACCAGAGTTTTATTATTAAGCCTTATTCCTTTTTTGAATTATAGGAGAGCATTATTTGCTAACATTAGTAAATAGTATAACGCTTAGATCAATAATCATGAAGTACATTAGAAATTATACAAGTGTATTTGAATGAAAATAATTCTGTAGGAAAATCTCAATAGCAGTCATGTCTTCAGAATTATTTCTTTTTCTTTTCTTTTTTTTTTTTTTCTTACAAATTTCTTGTTACTTTTAAATATGCAATACATATATGTATATTATCGTATATTATATATATATATATATATATATATATGTGTGAAATATATATACATATACATATACATATACATATACATATATATATATATGTATATATGATTATTGTGAAAATAGAACCATAATATTACTATATTTATATAACAGTGATTGTGTAGCTTTGTATGGATATGGCATAACGAAGAAAACATAATATCAAAATTTTATTGATATTATCACCCAATGTTAAACTAGATTCAAGTGTAATATGTAGGCATATCTTCTTATTTATAAAAAAAAAAAAAAATAAAAAATAATAAAGTAAAAATAAATAAAAAAATAACATTTACTTTTCATTATATAAAAAAAAGAATATACATTCTGGTTCACAGTCCAGAAATAAAACAAAAAAAAAACAAAAATATAAAATCCTAGAATTTTACTTGCATAAGACATTTGTACATACACGCTCATTTCTGATCCTTTATATGAAGATTGTTTCAAATAAACAATACTAACAACAAATATTTTTTTTTGCAAATGTTTAATGCTCCTACTTTCCTATATAAGAATATATTGGAAGAACAAAAAAGGAAAAGAAAAAAAAAATACAATATACTGATAATGGTAATATAAAACAGGAAGATTGTAAGCGTTCAATGTTTTCGATATTACAAAATAACAATGATTGATATAATTATTTCTAAAAATTTTCTAGATAGTCGTTTGTTAATTGTCTCAAAACATGTCATACATTTTATAATGCTCTTAATGTTTATTCTGGTATTATTTACCTTTTGAGTACAGAAAGAGCTGTTAAGATGAATTCTACGTCATTATTGTTGCACTCTAAATATGCCCCGTGCAAAAATAAAACGCGCTGGAAAATGTCACATAAGCGTCAGAAAAATCATTGCTCTGATTGCATTTTACATCGTATATCATTGCAATCGTGGATTGTTAGTAATCATTTATTTATATTTAAAATGAGTAACTGATATATCTTAATGTCTAATTCCGTAGGATGAATTTTATGAAATCGAGCTTGATGGTGATAGTTCAGAGATGAAATTCATAAAGAAAAAATTAACTAAAATAGATAACAATTATGGGTTTGTGAAGTTTCTACCTTTGATGACGATAATAAAATCAAGCTTAACGCAAAATCATGTATTAAAGAAATCGATTAAAGAGAGGTACATTATTTCATCATCCGATTGCTTAAATTTTATTATAATAATCCAAACGTTATTTTAGAAATCAAAATCGCATGTGTTATACAATATTTGATGGAACCAGAAGAAGTACATACAGAGCGGAATTATATAGATCCGTATTAATTGCAAAACCAGATCATGCGTTATTTCATAACTTTCAAAAAAATGTTTTATACAGAGTACGTCTATCATATTAAATTATCTTCATTATATTTACAACTGTAATTATAAAAGGACATTTTATTTTTGTTTTCCAGAAGACAATAATATTAACAAATATTAGCAATGCGTCGACGAAATTTCAAATGCAGCCTATAAATCGTCATTCCAAATTTATAGTTAGAATTCAAAATAAAAAATTAGAGAAAAATTTTATTGCCCCAGGAATGCAACTTAAATTAATTGTTTCCTTTTATACCGAAGATTTATACGAGGAAGAAGAAATGGTTACTATATATGTTCAACATGGAAGACCAATTAATATTAAATTACAATGTACTAGAGATCCTCCTACATTGAAAAGTAAACATTTTTTATGATAATAAATCATACTTCATTCCGTTGGAACATTGTCTGATATATTCATATATATATATATATATTTGTAGGAATGATCATATCGCATTTACCGTGTGCAAAATCCCAGATAAATAATTTATATGCAATTGAGAGTACTACGGTGTCTAACAATTCGAGTATAACTGAGGTATAATATTATAGATATTATTAATATAGTATTTTATATTTTTTATAATACCCAATATATACAAAATCTTATTTTTGTTTTTGTTTTTTTAGTATTCAAATATTATCAAAGAGTTTAATAAATATTATTCTAACAAAGGATCAATAATGAATGATGTTAACTTGGAAATGATTTTTGAATGTGGAAAATGTTTTGTCGGCGAACAGGTTGCCCTGCAAATTAGATTTAAAAATATTGGAGCCGATGGAAAATTCATCTTAATAAGTGAAATTGATTGGTACAGCATGTGTATAGAAGTAATTTATTTTTTATATATTTTAACGATCATTTAGTAATCAATTATATAAATTATTAATTATTATTTCTTGTTATAGGATATCACAGATGTAAATGTACTCAGTTTACAATACTTTGCTGTATGGCCAGCGTATTTTGCTTTGAAAACGCAAGAAGATATATTCATTCATACATATTTCTTTCCAGATTCTTACGGAATGCATGTAATTAATATAAAAATATATATTAAAAAATATCTCGACTAACACGATAATAATAATTTTCAGGTGGACACATTATACATAGTTACTGACAATTATTCTGTTAAATCCTTTGAATTAATTGGCGATGGTATCATGTATGAACCACAGACTATTAAAATTAATAGTGTAAGTACGTAATAGAAAATAATTTATATATTTTAATTAACATTTAATGTACTCTCTAAAAAATATAATTTTAGCGATCGAAAGAGACGTGTTTATTCTTGACAAAAATTGATACGGAATCTGTTGTTCATTATGACCTTAATATACAGACAAATTTTTTAACAGAATTTGAAGTTATAACGAAGAAAATATCAATAACTAATACCAGGTAAGAGATACGTTAAATAGTATATGTATATGTTATATATATATTATATAATATTGTTAATATATATTTTATATATATTATAGTCAAATGTATATGTTTTTTCGTTGGGAAAAATGTTCAGTAAAAGTTCACCAAAAAAATGAAATCGAGGATGAAATGGAGGATGAAAACGACGATGAAAATTTTTTGGATTATTTCTATATAATACCTGAAAATGGTATTTTTTTGGCTTCTGCCGTTTTAAATTTTAACATAGTAATTACAATTCCATCAATTCATTTTTCCGATGGTCACATATATGGTCTTCTTCGGTACGTACAAAATACAATTATCATTAAGATTATATGTACTATCAAGAATACAATATCCTTCGACTAAATTCTTATTATTATATTTTTAGATTATATATTGAAGATATACCTCAAGCTGCTATATCAAAGAGCCATAAATTATGTACCACAGAAAGTCAAATAAAAAGACGTGTTTGCACTGCTAATGTAAGCAGTTTACTTTTAATCCGGTAATGCGGATAATGAAATATATACATACATACATATATATTTATATATACACACTTTTTATTTTCTTATCGTTAGTCCGTGGACGTCTTAGCGGCTGATATTAAATTGATACAAAATTTGTATTACGATACATCATTTAAGGAGAGGTAAATTTTATTACAACAATTATTATAATTATTACGATATGTATATTTATTAAATTTTAATGTAGGATTTTCAATGTTTACAGATCACATGAATACATTGATGTATCGGACGACGAAGACTTTCTTGAAATTGATTTATCTCAATCCTCGATAAAAAAAGATTACTCGGATATAAATATAAATATATATAGTGATCGAAAGTGTATAATAACGCCACCATTGGTAAGATAATTATTATAATTAAATTTATAAACATTTTTTTATTAACCAAAGTTATGAAACGCAGATGATGGAAGAATTATTTTCTACTCTTGACATTATTGACATAGAAACGATCAAATCACTTTTTTGTGAACCTATCATCGGTCATGGGGTTCTACGACCACTTAGGTTTATATACAGAAAGTGAAAATAATAAATATATCCATGATATAATTTTTGACTCCAATGTTTTATCATTTTTAATAATAGATTATTTATTGGAATAAAAGAAATGTTTACTGTGAATATAAAAAATATGACAGCCAGTTCAGTTTCATATAATTGGGGCAATCCTATAGGATCAGATTGCTTCAAGTTAAAACTTATTTTTTGCTGTGAAAGTGGTTGCATTCCAGCAGGAGTTACAAAAAGTATACAAATCATTTGTTGTCCGATCGAAGAGGTGATTTAAATTTAATGAATATTTATATTACACTAATTATAATTAATCTGTAAAATATATTTTATGATTATTTATTTCAGGGATATGTCGAGTCCTTATATGTACCATGTTATATTGAGTATTCGCAAAAAATTATATTTTTACAAGTTGAATGCGAGATTAAATCATTTTACGTTACTTTCCGTATACCATATTCGGATGATATTTTAAAAACATCTGACGACGTTTGCTTCGAATGGCATACCTCCAGTATTAGCATTCGGCCTAATTTATTGGCGCTACAAAGCTCAATGCTAAACAAGGTAATTATATATTTTGTTATTCAAATATATATACTTTTTTTTTTTTTTTCTAGAATACTGTGTAATAAAAATTTTTAATATATTTATAGATTATTTCCGGAGAAAATGATGTAATTAGCAATATACAAAAGTATTCTTTTGAATCTTTTGATATGAATCGAAGTATACATTATGAAAAAATAGGAGAAGCGGATTACGAGGAAGATGAACCATTTAATCAATTAGTGCCTTTTAATAAAACTGTGTCGATATGTCACCCGGTTACAATCGAATTTTTGGAAGTACCATTGGGAGTTGGTACATTCTGATTTCTTTCATTTTTCTATTTATATTACATCATTGCTCAATGGATAAATTTATACGAGAAAATATTTTTAGTTACAAAGAAAACGTTTTTGATAAGAAATGAAACTCCTATTGCATCGAGCTTTTGGTCGAAAGTAAATAATTTTTATCCAGTTTATATAACAGAAAAGGGAAAAATAAAGAAAGATATGATACAGTCAATTTATAAAATGATAATAAGCCAGAATACAGGTAATATCAGATATTTGTATTATTATTATTATGTATTACTTTTTTAAATCATTGTTTTCCTTTAGCAGATGATATTTGGAACGAAATAAAACAGCCTAACTCTGGCATACTTATTTACATAAATCCTTTTATAACAGAATTAACTCCATACAAAGACGTACTTGTAGATATATACGTGTTCGTTGATACGTGGGGAATTTATACAGATGAATTGGAAATTAATGTTCTTGGATTACCCCCATATATATTAAGTATTTGCGTGCATGTTAAAGAAATGCCTATATCGTTTCCGATATGTGAAAAAACACAGCTAAAAGTACCCGTGTGTAGGTCAGTAATTAATCAAAATAAATGAGACAGATTTTCATCCGTGAAAAATTTATACTTTCGATAGATATTAAAATTTGTTAACAGATTTGGAATTCTATCTGCTTGTTCGCAAAAAGAGGTCAGAAAAGTTTTTATGAAAAATAACAGCTGCGTACCGTTGATTATAAACTGGCGAATTGTTTCAAGAGAAACTTTGTCCGAACGTTATACTGTGCCATTTAATGTCATGTTAAATATGCGTACTCACTTTACAAATAACTTAGCAATGGCTTTAAGAAAGTTGAAGGAGAAAAATGAAAATGAAAATTTACTAAGGAAACGTTTAGAGATTTATGTACCTCAAAATAACAGTCGGATGTTAAATGATTCGCAATGCATCATTTCTACAGATTCAGATTTAAATTATGAATCCGATATCTTTGAGTATTAATTTCTTTTTTTTTTTTCTAAATAATTTTATTCCATCTAAATTATTAATGTATACTGAAATTCTTTATCTTTTATCTTTTTTGTTTTTTGTTTAAATTTAGATACGAAATTTGCTCCAGTATATTTAACGAACAATGTACAAATAATGGCAGTCAAATTAACAAATCCGGAAGTACGGAATTTCAATTAGACTTGATTCCTAATAATCTTGTAGATGGTAAAATTTGTACGGTAAGTTTGAACTTAATTATAACTGATCAAGTGTGAAAATTAATGAAAAACACATTTTTTTAAATATCGTTCATTTATAAGATTTGTCCCGAGGAAACATTTATACCACCTAAGGGAAAAGCACACGTCAAAATAAAAATATTTCCGGATAAGTGTCAGCTTTATAAAGATAGATATAAAATATCTTGTAACGCTTTGGGTTTTATACAAATTGCTCCAATGGACAAGTGATGCAATTTTTCATTAATATTAACAAATAAAAATTAATAAAATATATTCATTTTGATTATTTATTTACTTTCTTTTTTTTTTTTTATATTACAGATACAAGAAGAGACATTATTGTAGACACAATAGCTTATTAACACCAATGGTGATTCAAATCGAAGCACAGATTGTTTTATCGCGTCTTATTTATGATATCCCTAAATTTGATAGATCGTTCACATTTTATGCAGACGATGTAATGACAAGTTTGCATCATACAATGAAGTACGTCATGTTTTTGTTTTTTTTTTTTTCTTTTTTGTAAAAAGGATTTTCAATAATAATGGATTAAAATTTTGCCTGACAAATTTCAGGATTAATAAAACTTACGTATTTTATAATAAAGGAGAAAGCCAAATAGTTGCGAAATTTGAAGTAAACGATCCATTTACAATAGATTATATTGATAGTCCTTGTAAGATGAATCATATACATGATCTTACAAAAGGAATATGCATAGATGGATGGAATTCTATCAAAGTAAGTTAGCAAAATTTTTTTAAATGATGCGCATTAACGAATTTGCATATATTATTTCAGGTACACGTCGCTTGTTCAGTAAATGCTAAAATAATCGAAGAGATAATAGAAACCAAAAGAAATACAATCTCACGATATGAACCAGGATTTTCAAAGCATACAAATAATTGGTTTAATACAGGACAGTTATGCATTATATATACTGACAACAGTTGCCAGGTATTGATGTGAATAAAGTAAAAAATATTTTTGGTTTTGCAGTTAAAATGGAAATTAAAAATATCAATTAAAAATAAATTACAGGTACTGAAGTTGCTATTAAAAATTCATTTACCCCTGTTACGAGTTCCTCCATGTTTGAATTTCGGACATGTTTGTGTGGGAGAAGAAAAAAAATTTATATTGGATGTTGAAAATTTGTCCGGTATTAGTTTTATCGCGCTAATTATTTTTCACCCTAAATTCTCTTTCCCCCTATGGATTTATACATACGTGATTGTTGCAGCTTACAAATGCAAAATTAATATCAAGAAAACCAAGTTCAACGAAGATTTTAATTACGATCCTGATACGGGAGAAATACTTGCTTGTCCTGTTAATGGGAAACATATTTTACCAATTACAGTATGTTTCAGTCCGAGGTTTGTAATATTCCATATTAACGAGGTTTTTTTTACGAAACAAATATAAACGTACACATACATGTAGTAATTGATTTGTTAAGTAAGAAACTCGTTTGAATAGGAATATTGGACCATCGATAGAAATATTGAAAATAATGTCCGCTGTACCGAATTATGAAGAAAAATGTGTGCTTTGTGGTGAAGGAGTATTAGGTGAAGATTGTCAGACAAATGAGGCTCAAGAATGACGATAGATCTTCAAAAATCAAAGTAAGGGCGTATCGCGACTTAATTAAATAAAATTATCTTAGTTATACGTCTTCCATAATTCGCTTAGTAAAACATGCTATAAAAAAGCCAATACTATCATGTTCAGGTCCCATTCTAAGTAAACATTCTGATTCATTTTCTGTTAATCCATCAATGCTATATCCTTCAGAGAAATATGTTTTTGATTGGTCTCTAATGAAACCTAATTGATCTCTAATGGAATTCAATTTTAAACATGGAAACGTTCTTAGAGCCCATGAGATAATACCTTCGTTCTCAGCTATTGTAATAGTACAAGTACTATATACTAAGATTCCATTTGGTTTCAAGAGATGAACAGCCTATATATATATATATATATATAGATATAATTAAGATAATGACAAAAAATTCTAAAGATTGAATCCTTTAATTCCAACAAACTTACCGTTGAAAATAGTTTCCTTTGTAAAGCCACATGAGAGCGAAGTTGTACAGCAGTAATTTTATTAAGAAGTTGTGGTCTCTGTCCTAATGCACTGCATGGACTATCCAATAATATACGATCGAAGCTGTCGTTTTTAAACGGCGGTCCATCGTTGATATTAGAATTATCTACATATTTGTTATAAGCCTTTTTCGAATTGTACCAAAAACATTTTACGTTACCGCTTGAAAATTTATTACAATTTAATTTAAGATTTTCTATTTTGGATTTATTTTTATCAAGGGCTATTAGAATACCCTGAAAAAGATAACATAATTAATTCTCAAGCTTTGGTATTTTTAACGATCACATATGAATTATGGATCTTTTACCTTTCCCTTCATAAGGGACGAAATGTGTGTACTTTTATTTCCTGGCGCAGAACACATATCAAGGATCGTTTCTCCGGGCTGTGGATTTAGAATGCGAGTACAAATGATCGACGGTAAATTTTGTAACAATGCCCATCCATCCGGTAATGAAACATTATTTAATTGCGGGAGTCTAGAGATTACATCAGTCATACGTATTGCAATGCCCCTGAAGTTATACACGTTATATTAAAATTTTATTTATAGTAATTTTATATACTATAAATAAAATAATTTTCATTCCGTCAAAACATACTACCTTACTTGCCTGCCATTACAGAAAATATTTTCTCTCGTTTGCATGACGATACCATTGCCCAAAAATGTTTTATTATTATCATCAACTTCAGACGGTTTAAGTAATCCTTTCTTGACAGAACCAACGATATCTGCGAATACGCTTACTACATCTCCTATGTTTAAACCTAACAGAAACAATATTGTCATTAGTACAGGTCATTACATTTAAAAACATCTATGGAAACCTATAGAAAATTTACCATTTGGCATTCCTATGATTCCTGGAGTGTATATATGGGAACCTCTTAATACAGCCGCCCCACATGCCGCATCAACGATAACTTCTTTCCAACGCTTCGATAGATCTAATTTTATAGACTCATCCCAACTATGTACAGTAACTATCTCTGATAAATGGGGGAATGTTGTTATTGTTGGCACACGATTTTCATACTGCTAAATATTATTATTTTCTCTTTAGGATCATATTATTAATTAGATATATAAATAAAAGGATTTCTATTCAGTCGAATAGATAATGATTTACCTTTGATATCACGTCATTTAAATGCTCTATTACTTGTTCCGCCGTGGTCACTAATAAATTAACTCTATATGTAATATTTTTGGGTGTACTACACATCCATTCGTACAGAGCATCTAATTTTTTCTAAATATATATTCAACCGGTATAATTTCATATAATTCAATCGTAGAAATTGAAATACTTTTGAAAAAATTTACCTCGACCTCCGTTTGTTTTATAGGAACACCATTAATATTAATTTTCATAAAATCTTCTTTCAATTCATTATCTATTTCTGTTTTAAATTTAAAAGGAGTTTTTATAATTGACATATTGGATTTTACTAATTAACTAATTTCTATACAATCGTCATACATTAATAATATATTATTTTAAGAAATTACAAAAAAGAAACCTTTAATCTTTTTTTATTTCGCCTAAACTAAGTATTTATTTTTTTATTCTAATTCAAAGAACATCCATTCTGTCATGGAACTGAGCTTCTTTTTGCTCACGTGGTCATCATTACTAATTCAAATATATAACATATCATTGACCAATGAGGAACGGCGTCGATCTATCCGCTTGGCCAATCGGAGACAATCATGCAAGATGACATACGGGGGAACGCTACCAAAGTGACATCTAGGGGCGCATATTTGAATGAAAATAGATTTTGGAAGTCACGTGATCGTTTTAACCAATAGGAAAATTTCGAGGGCCCTATACGTGGCATAAGGCATGAATCCTTTCCACGTCCGCCATTTTGACATACGGTACTTTTCGAGAGTGTTGGTTTTATGTTTTATCGTTTCTCGTGAAAAAATAATCTTTTTTACTGAAACGTAAGTAACGCAAGTGATATATACGTGGAAGGTGTCGTTAAAGGGGTTTTCAATAATCAGGCCAAGTTAAATAAATAATGGAAGTTTGAGCGTGGAACCTTTGACGATTCGCTGGGGAGTAGGTCGAAGGTGACAGACAACCGGGTGTACGCAGTGGCTTCGCAAACCGCACAATATCCCCCGCCTTGTTTGCATTACTACGATATTGGTGTATTAAGTAGCCAAGACGTTTTAAAAGTGCATAAATCTACGCAGCAAAGCACTCTAAAGATATATAATAAGGGTATGCCAGTCTGATAATCATAGCGATGTATTAAAATGAGAATCAATAGCGCGCAGCGTGAGCATCTCGTGCGTGCTTCCACAATTCTTTTTTCTCTTTTTTCTTTTTCTCCTTTTTCTCTCTTCTCGCCACTCTTTCACTCATTCTCTATTTTTCTCATCGGGCCTTACATTTTGTTTTCTTTCTTATCGTTCGACGAAAAACTCGGTACGTTTCGTTAAATAATTTCTTTTCGTGATAATATTTTTCATATACCTCGTATTCGTACATCATGGTATTCAGGTTAACTCGCTGGGCTCGATTGACAAGTGCACGCTAATTCCTACGTGTTTGTGCACTTGCAAGGTTTGCGTGGCTAAAATTTTTTTGTTCTTTTTTTTTTCCTTTATATATTCGATTACAAGTTATTCGTACGAACGTGGAAACGCATCATCCAATAGCTTTTCTTTTGTTTGAGATATATATATATATATATTTTTTTTTGTTTCTTTGATAGGGTGAACTCTCATATTTGCGTCATATCTCATTTCATAGAATCATGATTAAAATGTCTTTTTTCAGCCTTTATATATCTAATAGTTTTCATTACATTATAAATAATCTGATATATATGATATGTGCTATATATAATGTGATAATATGACTATACGTCGAGTTAATAATGGCACTGTGACTATAACGCATGTCACGTATCTTTCATCCACGTCCTATATATTTTTTTTTCTAGATAGAATCGATGTTATTAATTCTTCTACATAAAAGCAATCGATTTTAATATGTACTTTTAATAAAGAACTTATCTGATGCAATAAATTCTTAATAGGATACCGTGGATAGGGGAGATAGGATCCGTAAGCGTAATTTGTTCCTTAACCATATTCTGAACGACAATGTACAATAGACCGACTTTCATAATAGATTTCTATTGAAATTATAACGTAATATTTAATTGGAATGTGAGCGATTGTAACATTTAATTCATCAATGTACATTTGTTTCAGGTATCTACATAATTAATACCAGCCATGGGGAATATGTTCGCAACATTATTCAAAGGCCTCTTTGGCAAAAAAGAAATGAGAATTTTGATGGTAGGCCTTGATGCAGCTGGTAAAACCACAATTCTGTACAAATTAAAATTAGGGGAAATTGTTACAACGATTCCCACTATAGGTAAATATAAACGCGTATATATATATATATATCATATTTATTTCACGCGTTCTTCCTTTTTATTCTTTTTGTTTTTTATTTTTTTTCTTTGTTCTTCTTTTAATCCCCATATCAAGTAACATATTTAAACAAACAAAATGCTCTTACGAAGTTATTCTTATTTAACTAAAAATATGCTGAACTAATGAAATAGTTTCTTTGTATAGGGTTCAATGTAGAAACAGTCGAGTATAAGAACATAAGTTTTACTGTATGGGATGTAGGTGGCCAAGACAAAATCAGACCTTTGTGGCGACATTACTTCCAGAATACACAAGTATGTTCTTGTCTTTTTTTTATAATTTTTCTTTTCTCTCTCTCTCTCTCTCTCTCTCTCTCTCTCTCTCTCTCTCTCTCTCTCTTTCTCTCACACACACACACACACACACACACACACACACACACACACACACACACACTCTCTCTCATTCATCGTGCTTTTCTGGTTACTCGGAGGTGTTACCTGTAGCCGATGTTTTTAATCGAGACGATACCTCATTGTTTTAGGGACTTATATTTGTCGTTGATAGTAATGATAGGGAACGTATTGGTGAAGCACGCGAGGAGTTGATGAGAATGTTAGCGGAGGACGAGCTTAGAGATGCGGTACTTTTAATATTTGCTAATAAACAAGTGAGTAATATTAATAATAAAAATAATAATAATAATTATTAGTACGAATGGACTTTTATCCCGTTGGTTCATAACGTTTGTATAATTGGTTGAGCCGTTTGACATTAGTACGCCCTTCATGAAATTGTCACGAATTACTCTTCAATGTAAAATATTACAGGATCTGCCAAATGCGATGAATGCCGCAGAAATAACCGATAAATTGGGTTTGCATTCTTTGCGTAATCGTAATTGGTATATACAAGCGACGTGTGCCACGAGTGGGGATGGACTTTACGAGGGTCTAGATTGGCTCTCCAATCAACTTAAAAATGCCAACCGCTAATCGGAACGTTATTTTGTCAACATTCAGTTGCTATATTAACATCATACAACATCAACATCAACAACAACAACAACAACAACAACAACAAATACAGCTGCACACCCGTCCCCCCCCACGAACGAATAATATTTAAAAAAAAAAAAAAATAAAAGAGAGCAGTAACACTTTGTGCGAAGCGCGGGATCCTTTGGGTCCTTGAGTGGAGGGTGAACAGGTTTTATCGTATGTTGTCACTACTGTGCCAGAGGGAAGTTTTGGGGGGAAGGGAGTGGGGAAAATAAAAAAAAAAGAAATAAATAAATAAATACGGTCGTGAGCACACAATCGAACGGCCACACAGGACTATTGCCTTGAGCAACTTATTATTATAATTATTATTACATTAGCATTATATAGTTACACTTTTTACACAGAGATACCACGAGAAATGTGGACAAAAACTTGAAGTAATTGTATTAAAGTACCTAACTCTGAAACATACAATACACAATTAATTAATTAATTAATTAATTAATAATAATAATAATAATAATAATAATAATAATAATAATAATAATTTAAATGATATCTTTGACAAACAAACAAACGAAAAAAAAAAAGGGATAAAAACCAATTTAAGAACAAGACGACAAATGCGAAAAGTACCCACGGTGTTGTCAGTTTGAATGCGTTGGACATACTGATTATTCATAATGTAGCTGCATATTGTACATTACATTATATAAATACGATGATAAAATGTGATCAATAGATGGTGAGAGAATGTTGCTCTGTCCATTACATCGCATAATGTTACATTGGCCCATCAGTTTATAATAGAAACAGAGAGTGAAATAACTGACGGTGCAATGACTTTACTGTTTCTAATTACAACAAATTTGTTTCTATTTTTTTAAGTTTTTTTTTCACTGAATAGACTTTTTGAAAGGGGGAAAATAATAATAATAATAATAATAATAATGATAATGATAATGATAATAATAATGAAAAAAAAAAAAAAAATAACAAAATAAAGAATAAAAAGGACACACGCAAGGAAAAAAATAAAAAAAGCAAAGAAAGAAAGAAAAGAAGGAAGGAAATATACAGAAATGGAACTATATATAACTGCATATGATTGTTTCGCTCTAAATTGTTAAGTGTAACGGCAGGTGCAGTAATTAATTGCACCCTCTCTCCTCCACCTGCTTCGAATTAACATTGAATAGCGAGCCGATCATATGAATCAAGTCTCACTGTAAAAGAGATATCATTTATTTATTGCACCTTGATGAAGGTAAAGATTAGAGAAAAACGAGAGAAAAAAAGCAAAAAAAAAAAAATAAAAAATAAAGGAAAAAAATAAAGAATCGTCGACATTCCGAAATTATTGCAGCAGCGGGGAATAAAAAAGAAAAAAAAGTATAAAAATTCCGGTTGAATTATCGAAGGGAAAAGAAATTAATTAATTAATAAATAAATAAATAAGGAAAGGAAAGGAAAGGAAGGAAGGAAGAAATTGAAAAGAGATAAAACGAGGGGGAAAAGATAAGAGTAAGAAAAAGCTTAAAAGAAAGGAAATAAGATTATTCTTTAGGAAAAGAAACAAAACGGGGGGGATAAAAAAAAAATAAAAAAGAAGAAAAAAACTGAAGGAAACGAGTAAAAAATCACGAAACTAACTTGAACGTACGACAGGACCTCTCCTCACGTCGTCGATGAGAGAGAGAGGATAGATAGGCCTCGCAAATTTCTTAAGCCAGAAGATCCCTGGCCGATTGATTATCGGGCAAAGTCTGCCTTAAAAAGTATCATCATTTTGAAGCCGTTTCACGAATCCTTCTTCTTCTCGACGTCCCAATAATAATTCTTTTTCTTTTTTCTTTTTTCTTTTTCCTTTTTTGTCATCGTCATCATCTTCTTCTTCTTATTCTTCTTATTCTCTCCTTCTCAAAATACATTGTTTTTATTAACTAATCCTCCCCCTAATTGACAGAATCGCCTTTTCGTCACAATGCGGAAATTCGTATAATTATGTATGAATGTTTAAACAACTTGTGAAATATACTGTAATTGTGCTTTATACAGTCCACGTTCTTATTCGCCATTGATGAATGAGTTAATCTTCTTCTTTTTCTTCTTCTTTTTTTTTTTTTATCGTTTTGGTTGATTGATTGATTGATTGATCGATCGATTGATTAATTAACATGCAAATAGATTCTCGAAACGTATGTGTGCTGAACATAAATTATAAAAAAAAAAAAAAAAAAAGAACAAAAAGAAACGAGGAACTCTGGCTAATATAAAGACAATCTTGTTTGCCGTACTTCCTAACGTTTTTTTATTTTTTCTTTCTTCTTTTTTAATGTTCGGTTCATCTGCGTTTCTAATTAAAAAATATATTAAGCAAAGGCAAAAGATAGAAAGAAGAAAGAAAGAAAGAAAGAAAGGAAAGTAAAAAGAACGAAACAATTAAATTACAAGCACGATTACTTTTTCACTACCGAAGACTGCACTCCGCTCATACATACAAGCATGTTTTCATTTAGCTGTTAAGTCTGTTTTTATTTTTTATTATTTTTTTTTTTTTTTCTTTTTTTTATTCTCTTTTTTTCTCTGTAGCGACTAATTATAAATTAATTCATTGTGTTAGTTTTCTTCATTTTCTTCTTCATCTTCTTCTTATACTTCTTCTTCTTCTTATTATTATTATTATCTTTTTAGTTACTATATATAAATATATTATTTTAAATGACCACGATTAGAGTAGAATCGTAAATCTTTCTTTAAAATCTTTGTTACGTGTGTATGTTCATTAATTAGAATTTATAAATGCTTTTTATAAGAAGGGGCTATCTTTTTCAATTTTTCTTCATTGAAAATAAAAAAGAAAAGACTAATAAATATATATATATATATACACACACACACATAACACACAATATATATTTATATATATATATATATATATATATATATATATATGTATATATATATATATATGCAGTTATATAACGAATGATACTAATTTAATATTCTTTTTCTGTACTCTCTTTTTTTTTCCATCGTCTTTTTTTAATTCTTCAAAGAAGAGAAGGACGAATTACTATTCTTCTTTAATATAGAACTTAGGAGTGAAATTAAAACTAAGGAAAAGTTTGCCGTAGGTCCGACTTCTCTTTTCTAGAAGAAAGAAAAAAAAAAAATCTTTTAGATTCTTTACAATATCAATATATACCACAAGTTAGTCACGGAGAGAGTTATTTATTGTTACTACGTAAACGATAAACGGGTCAAATCCTGGCGATTTGCATTCGCAACTTAACTCCTAAGCGTGACCTCAGTGTCGTGACATTTTCCCATTTGTAATCTTCGTTCTCTGTGTGTAACTTATTTACATCTTCTCATACGTAGTTTATTCTTAACAAATACATTACATATATATATATATATATATATATATATATATATATACACATATACTTACACACACATATTATATATAGATATATGTATAGGTAAATTCGTTTTAGCTGTTTTTTACACACACACACACACACATATATATATAAAATTAAATCCTTTTTGTTTTATCCTCTTTATTTTTATATTTCTTTACAACGACGTCGTCGCGTCGACCGTACGTGATTTGAAATTTGTCCCTTATCGCGCCTTAACGTCACGTGACCCGAACACGATCGACGCGACGCCTGGCGGAATAACGACGTACCTAAAAGGCGGATTTTTCTCGAAGAGAAAACAAAACACGGCGTAGTACGATGGAAGTCATTGTCTCGGTTACCTCGTTGGAATTTTTATTTAAGGTTACATCATGACCGATAAAAATATTCAAACGGAATCTCGTAAAATACGACGAGATTTCGCATGTCGGACCAACGAGGACGATCAACCGGAAGAGTATGTCACTTATTCGAGGAAGAAAGACACTCGAGTTCTGGTAAAAATCCGATGGAACTTTTCTTTTCCCCTCTTCGACAGAGCGAACGTATAAAAAGTAATTGTTATTATTTCGTAGAGTAATTTTCTAATATATTCGAGGCGCGGCTTTATTATCGCGCGTAGAAATTTTATTCGAGGTTATAATTGTTCGTTAATTGTAAAGACGACGTTTATAGTCGATTTAATTTTATATGTATGTATATATATATATATATATATATATATATTCTTTTTTTTTTTTTAAACTAAACGTCGCAGAAATGTTACGTACTCGGACAACGTCGTTGTCCGGTTCATAACGATAAATATAAATTATGCATGCGTGTCACCATTACTGATAAATATTTTTTTTTTTTTTTTTTTCGAACGAGCGCTCTGTCGCGCAAGGACAGATATCGCGAAATGTAGAACAACGATCGACAGGGCGCTCGCCAACGATAATCTCTTTTTCGTTCTATCTCCAACTTCGTACTAACCACTACTCCCCCCTGCGTTTTTCCCTCCCACATACTAAAGAAAAATTAACGAAATTGTTGTACAACGAATTTTCGTTCTACAACAATGACGATAATAACAACGACGACGATGACGATAATAATAATTGTACAAATTAAGAAGATTGTGTCGGTCGATAAGATAAAAAGAGAGAGAGAAAAAAAAAGAAAAAGGAAAAAGAAAATGCGTACGAATAATATCTATTTGATCGATCGTCGGGTAATACCGACGAAGCTCGAATTTTTTTTTCGACGATACTTTAGGTGTTATAAGTCGGCCATTACGATGTCGCCATTGTATAGTAATGGCGCGTAACCTGGAACATAAATATGTACTTACGTACCCTATCTCTCCCTCTCTCTCTCTCTCTCTCTCTCTCTCTCCTGGTCTCCATTCGTCGTATTTTTTTTCGTCGAATTATTCGATCAACGATTAATTCAATCGATAGATTAGACTCTTAAAAAAAAAAAAAAAAGAAACGTTCGAGTTATGGATTCGTGCGTATCGAGTGGACGCCATGTTTCTTTCGAATGGTAACAAAATGATATTCCAATGATGTCCGAACGATTGGCGAGTGTTTTTTTTTTTCTTTTTTTAATTTAAAATAGAAAAAAAAGATGGTAAAAGAAGGAGAGAAAGAAAAAAAGATTCATCAACGTTC
Organism: Dolichovespula saxonica; assembly: GCA_911387935.1. Classification (NCBI taxonomy): domain Eukaryota; kingdom Metazoa; phylum Arthropoda; class Insecta; order Hymenoptera; family Vespidae; genus Dolichovespula; species Dolichovespula saxonica. Next base: position 5,409,891 of record OU427009.1, read on the forward strand.
GTACGAATCCGAAAATATCGTTTAGCCATCGATCAAATTTATTATCGCATGAACGTCATAAAATCTAAAATATATTATCAGCAATAGCAAAATTCTTCGATGTTCTTCAATATACACGTTTGAAAGGATAAACCAACGTCTGAGTTTACATGGCTGGGCTCTCTGTTTTTCCCCGGGGAGAAGGTAGCACGGTTATCAATTCACTTTGGACATTGGAAAAATATTATTACAAGTTCTCGAGCTGAGAGATCGGTTCTACATATACATATATATATACATACATATATATATATATATTGTATATATATATATATATATATATATATATATATATATATATATATATATATATATATATATCTAGTAGAGAGAAATTTTGAAAAGTCGAAGATAAATTAGTCTGGGAATGTAGAAAAAAGAAAAAAAAAAAAAAAGAAAAAAAAAGAGAAACAAGAATTAGGTGTTGAGAGGATAGACGGGAAAAAATGGGTGGTCTCCCCTAACAAAGAGAAATAAAAAAAAAAAAAAAAGAAAGAAAGAGGAAGGAGAAACAAAAAGGAGGAGGAACAAAAAGAAAGAAAGAAAGAAAAAAAAAAAAATAGAAAAATCTTAGCGGAAGAGAAAGACCGTGTCACAGGCGTTGGTAAAGATCTAATCGGTTGGAGAAGCATGGTATATATAATACATCTACACACACACACACACACACACACACACACATATATATATACACGTTCTTGATCGAAAGTCGATAGAAATCGTACATCGTCGTGCTAGTATGGTCTCGGTAGAACGAACTCGAGATTCGATCGATGCGGATTCGACTTGACTCCTTTATTCTCTCTATGTGTATAACGGAGATGCGTATCTGATATCCAACCGTATATATATATATATATATATATGTATGTATGTATGTGTGTATATATATTTGTATGTATCTCTCTTTTGTGTGCGTGTGCGTGCCCGTTAATACGTATATACGCGTGTATCTCTGACGTGTTCGTGGCAAATGGCGCCAACATTCCCATCGGTCGACTACAAGTACGGAGCCATAAAACGGCGAAGAATGGCACGCGTTAGAGAGTTGCCTCTCTATCTATATACGTATGTATGTATGTATGTATGTATGTATTACATGTGTAGGTGGCGGGAAAGCACAACTTAAATTCGATATATATGTGTATATACGTCTACAAAACTATTAAGAATCGTTATTTATCATATATATATATATATATATATATATATGGTCTTTTTTTTCTTTTTTTCCTTTCTTTCTTTCTTTTCTTTTTTCTTTTTCTTTTTTTTTTTTTTTTTATACTGCACTCTCATTTGAATGTCCGCGCGCCCACGACGCATTTGCGCCATGTTGGAATGCCGTATAATTAGCTTTTAATAGACGTCGCGTATCGACGATACCGCAAACATGAGGCCTTTCGATTCTTCCTTGACCGCGTCACTTAACAATCTAATTACCCTTTCAATGTCCTGCTTATAATTATCATCCTGCAATGCCTGTCGACAATGGAAAAAAAAAAAAAAAAAAAAAAAAAAAGAAAAGAAAGAAAGAAAAATCTTATTATTTAAATCTTAGAATTTTTGTATGACGGTATCGACGTTTAACGAATTATTTACTAATTCGTTTGGAATGACATATATACGCGTTATTGATTGATTTTCAAACGAGTAAATCCAATACCTCTTTTTTTTTTTTTTTTTTTTCTTTATCTTTTTTTTCGAGTTTCTAATAAAATAAAAACGTTATATAGGATGTAACGTGCAATTGAAAAAGTAGAAATACACACGCGCGCACGCACACACACGCACATTACGAACTTTGGACACGAACCAGGAATATAATTTTGTGCGGTAATAAAATGTAAATAGGATATTCGAAATATCTTTATACGAGGTTTCCGTGTCGATTCGTAAAGTTAAAATGGCTCCCGAAGGATTAATTGCCGTCTATGCGTTGGCTAAAAACGCGCGTCGATAAAAAAAATACGGACGTCTCGTAAAACAAAAAAAAAAAAAAAAAGAAAGAAAGAAAGAAAAGGAAAAAAGAAACCTAATGAAATTATCGCGAATAAATTATTCATTCGCGAGCGTTCCACACAATTAGACGCATTTTCTTCTTCTTCTTCTTCTTCTTATTTTTTTTCCCCTCTCATTTTCCGCATAAAGGAAAAGATACGGCGTATTGAACGTTTGTTATTTTTTTTTTTCTATTTTGTTTACAGTAAATAACGAGAAAGAACCGAAAGTGCGGAGCAAATCGATTGGATTACCAAGCGATAAATATATCGGAGCCAACTACTTCGACGTATTTCGAAAGTATACTTAATACGTGATTTTACGTAGAATAAATTAAGCGAGGTAAGGCTCTAAGCAGTTAATTACATTGGTTTCAAATGTTTTCTTTTTTTTTCTTCTTCTTCTTCTTCTTCCTCTTTTTTTTTTTATACGCGCGCACGCGCGCATACACACACACACACACACACACACACACACATATACGCGTAAGAACGTTTATGCGTCTCACGTAGCGTTAACTATGTTTCTTTTATTGCCAAGTGCAATCCCGTATTAACATACGATGCAAATATTTTAACTACAAAGAGAGAGAGAGAGAGAGAGAGAGAGAGAGAGAGAGAGAGAGAGAGAGAGAGAAAGAGAGAAAGATAGATTGGTTTTACCTATGCACAGATCGTTTCTTCTATTATTCAAAATGGGAGCCGTCGCGACGATAAGGTCGGTCGGATAGGTGTTGGATTTATTGCACGATTAAGATGAGAGAGGGTAAGAAAAAGAATAAACAAAAAGATTGAAGAGAGAGAGAGAGAGAGAGAGGATAAAGTAAAAAATAAAAAAAAGTTCACGTATAGAAAGGGAGGAAGGAAAATCAGGTCGGCCAGTAACACTGCTGTGAAACAATGCACACTGACGTTATGAGACATAGAGATAATGAAGGGTATAAATAACATGGGAGGAGGTTCATAACGTTACACGACTCTAAGATAAATTTGTTCTCTTGAAAAAAAAAAAAAAAAAAAAAACAAAAAAAAAGAGAGAGAGGAGAAAGAAAAAAAAAAAAAGAAAGAAATGCATGTATCGTTTACATACGTATTTATGTCCATATGCACGTCCATATGCATGTCCCATATGCAATGGAGTTATTGAGAATAACAACACTCGAAGTTACAACATTTGTTTCTTTTGATTGAGAGGAGAGGAAGAAAAAGAAATCAAAAAAAAAAAAAAAAAAGAAAAAAAAGGAGAGAAAAATTATCCTTTATATTATCCGAGAAAAGGACGAATGATAAATGATCGGAATTACATGATACACATATATATATATCTTCTATCTCTCTCCCTCTCTATCTCTCTCTCTCTCTCTCTCTCTCTCTAGATAAATCATATTCTTTTTTTTTTTCAAACGTTGACACTCGCAATATATCCAATAAAAATTCGTATGATTTTTCACTTTTCTATTTCGTTTCAATCATTAATATTATCCAAATAATCAATTCGTATATTAAATTGTAAACTCTCTCTCTCTATCTCTATCTATCTCTCTCTCTCTCTCTCTATCTTATAGAGATAAGGGAAAGATCGATTCGATGATTTCCAAAAGAAGTAATCGAATAAAATTAGAAGACGAGGAGAAAAATCGGTGGTCGTTCAACCAAAAAGCCAGTTACTGCTTCGATCCGGGCCGTGGTGTGATCCGGTCAGTTTGGTGAGCGTAGCAACGGCAGAGAGAGAGAGAGAGAGAGAGAGAGAGAGAGAAAGAGAGAGATAAAAGAATGAGTAGGAGAGCGAGAGTGTAACGTTGGATACGTGGGACGGATAATACTTCCTCGGAGCGTGTAATGTACGCGACCGGCGGCGCCGGCGCCTGCATACGTTTGGTCTCGCCGAGTGCGGCGTATTTATAGTATTATTATTATAGTGTGTTTACGCGACATGGCACAGATTCTTCGTTCGAATGCCTAGAACCAAATCGATATATATATGTATATATATATATGTATATATATGTGTGTGTGTGCACATATCGACTAGGTTTAAACGACTTGACCAAAAACTTTTCCGATATGTTTTACTAAAAATAGTCTCATTTTTTGCTTACCTTCGTTTTCATATTTCTTTTATTTATTTATTTATCGTTTTATTTTTTTTTTTTTTGTCGATTTCGTTACCTTCGACAACGTTCAAAATGGCCGGATTCGTTCGTTTAGTTTTAAAGGAGTTATGCCGGTGTGGTAATTAATGCAATTTGAAAATGTTGTTTGGGGCTCAATGAACATCTATGTTGATTCGAATGCATCGCTATTCTATGTGGCAGAACGTTCGAATCGATTCAACGTCAAGCCCAATTGGTCAATTTCAATACGAATGATAGAATTGTCGGTATTAATTAGATTCAAGTTTGTTATCGTCGATAAAGGATCTCCGCCGCGGGCTAAATTTAAGGCCTACAGTGTGTCGCTTAAGAATCGATTCGTGTTTTGCGATAAACTCTCGTTTGCTCGATTGCATTTGCCGAGGTGTATTGTTGATTCCTTTTTTTTTTTTGTTTTTTTTTTTTTTTCGACAGTATAACGAAATGAAACACGCGATTAGAAAGGTCCGTGTATTCTTAAAATGCAAACAAAGTGATAGACCGTTAACTTTTGAACAGTGCTGTAAATGTTAGAGCGAGGCGTATTAATTAATCAGATCTCAATGACGAACAATAATAACAATAACAATAGTAAACATAGTCTTGCAAC
>OU427009.1:5427168-5442168 GCA_911387935.1 Dolichovespula saxonica
TAACTTTGTCGAGCGTCAACTGATCTCTCTTGATGATGTTTTAGATCCCTTTTGGAATCTACGAAAGATTTCCAAGTTTCCTTTTTTTTTTCTTTTTTTTTTTTTTCTCTCTCATCTCCTTTTCGTTCCCCTCTTACTCGTAATCTTCGGTATTCGTATTTTCCTTATTTCAATAATAATATCATCGTCCCCGTTGGAGATTTGGAATGGCTTGGCGGATGAATTCGTACGTTTCTCTAATATCTTCTTAGTCGTTTTATGAGGATAAGAGACGAGACCGATGCGAGAACGACCGACAGACGGACAGACCGACCGGTCGTGGATGAAGTAATGAGACGGGAAGTAAGTTAGAGAGGTACCGGTGCTTAAACACCTCGAGATGACCCAGTTCTTCGTTAGAATTAATGCCTCTTCGTATCGTCTTTATGAATTTCCGACTTTTCTCTCTCTCTCTCTCTCTCTCTTTCTCTCTTTTACTGTCGTTTGTCTAGAATGAAAAACAAAGATTTCAACCTTCGGAAAAAAACTTTGCAGAGTTTTTATACTCGAACGAACCAATGAATTAGAAAAAAAAAAGGATAAAATTATTATTATTATTGATAATAATAATAATAATAATAATAATAATTTGATAAAAGTCGATAGAAGTAATAAAACGTAGTAAATAAAGGCTGCCGGTTGGATGGCTCAGTTCTTAAGCAGCCTGTTAACTTGTGTTACCGAAGCTACCTTGATTGATTTCTGGTGGCCGTCAACAGGGTAAGTGTACACGACGGCTACCTGTCGACCCTGATGATACCCTTATAAGTTGTCTCTCGTTTTTTGGCTATCCTTACAGAAACGGAACGTAAAGAATAACACCGGAGAGAGAGAGAGAGAGAGAGAGAAAGAGAGAGAATGGAATACCTAAATTGGTCATGTCTCCGATCAGAGAGATCGTGGAGATGTTTAACGTTTGAGATGTAAGAGTATCTCGAAATGGAAAGACTCTCTTGAAGGTTGTTTTCTCACATTTACAAAGAGAATTCAATATGTCGGCTTAATACCAAAGACGATCAACTTACTACCACCAACCTAACAGTATCTACTTAGGATCACCTTCTTAACACTTAGATACCCTACCTACCTACCTACCTATCTACCTACCTACCTACCTACCTACCTACCTACCTACCTACCTACCAAGCCAGTGCTAATCTCAATTAGTCTTTATTACCAGCTTGCCGACGGTAAACGTCGTCGAGTTTTCCCTACAACTCGGCTTAATGTCTCTCGCAAAGTATCGACCTCACACGAACATCCCGGATATGTAACAACCGGTAAGAGATATATCCTTGAATGTAGCGAGCCTCACCTGAATATTACACGCGATTAAAATAAAGAGAGAGAGAGAGAGAGAGAGAGAGAGAGAATAAAGTCGAGGAAATTGTGTTCCTTTTTTTTTTTTTTTCTTTTTTAAGAGATTAGCTCGTAATAAACAAGCTGAATATTCTTGCTTTTAAGGACTACCCACGTAAATGGACCTTATTCACGTGTTTCTCTTTCTCTCTCTCTCTCTTTTTATTTCGTTCTTTGTTACTCTCTCTCTCTCTCTCTCTCTCTCTCTCTCTCTCTCTCTCTCTCTCTCTCTCTCTCTCTCTCACTCTCTATAACTCTTTTCCCTGGGTTTCGCGATCCTCTTAACAAGATTCGCGGCTAATTGGCCGCAGCCACGAATACAACGCGGCCGTTGTCCGTTAAAGAAGTTTAGTAAGCCGATGGATGGATGGATGGATGGTTGGATGAATGGTTGGATGGTTGGATGGATGGATGGATGCGTCCTCTTTTAAATAGGTAAATCATCATCGCAGCTTCTTATTCGACTCGGTGGCCTTTCTCCCGAGTGTGTAAAACTTTCGTGGAGAAAACGCGTTGACGAATTACCCCTCCCCGCACCCCCCCCCAACCCCTCCCCTACGTACGTACGTATTATCGGAAATTATTGGTCGTTAAAAGTCAAATAGTATTTCAAACGTTAACGCGTTAACGTTTTATAGATACATATATTTCTGTATATAAAAACCATAAATATTAACGTATAAAATAATTTATTGCCATGTGATTTAGCCATTTTATCAAGGATCTCTATTAAACACGTTGTATCGAGACACGTGGTGGTGTTAAGAACGAAAACGCAACTCGTGCTCGCGTTTGGTAATGCAAACGTGTTACGTTCGTTAAATACGAGAAAGCTTCTTGTCGATCTCTGCGTCCGACGCGCGCGTATGCCTGTGAGTGTGTGTGTGTGTGTGTGTGTGTGCGCGCGTATGTGTGTGTGCGTCGACGCAAAGAAGGACAATTTTAAATCGTCGAATAGTATTTTTAGATTATCGTTCCTTTGTCTGCCACGGGGTGGTAGCGAGGGAGGGAGGGCTGTGGTAGGTGGGTGGGTGGGTGGGTGGGTGGGGAGAGAAGGTTCGGATCGGATTGGATCGGATTGGATCGGTCGATGGTTGACGGTTTGTCTACAGACCCGTCGCGAGTTTATTTATAAAAATATATTCTCAGGAACTTTAAAAAAAGGATTAGAGAAACGGGTACCGTCGATTATTTATAAAACGATCAAAATATATATGTATATATATATATATATTCTCTCTATACGATTACTCTTTGCAATGCTGTATCGTCATCGTCGTCATCGTCGTCATCGTCGTCATCGTCGTCATTATTATCGTTATTTCAATTGGAAAGAAAACAAAAAAGGTCGTGCGGTTTGCATTTGAAAGCGAATGTGATATATCGTCAAGAAGAAAAAAAAAGAAAAGAAAAAAGGAAAAAAGAAAAGAAGAAGAAGAAGAAGAAGAAGAAAAAAGAAAATGAATGCAACAAATATCCGCGTCGTAGATATATATTTTCTTCTTCCGTTTATACGAATAGATTTTTATTTTTGTACGATAAGTCACGCGAACGCGCGCCGTCTCTCTCTCTCTCTCTCTCGAACGATCCAATTTTTTTTCTCTTCTTCTTCTTCTTCTTCTTCGTCTTCGTCTTCTGTTGTTGTTGTTTTTTATTCTTCTTCTTGTTTTTTTTTCCTTTTCTTTTTTTTCTTCTTCTTCTTCTACTTCTTCGTACGTCTAACGCTCCGCCGTATAATAGTCGAGCTGAATCACACTTGTGTGATCTCGAAGCGGAAGTTTAAAAAAAGGATATCGAAGGTGAAAATCGGTATGCATGACTCTCTCTCTCTCTCTCTCTCTCCCTCTCTCTCCCTCTCTATCTATCTATCTCTATCTATCTTTTAACGTTTGTGTATCTCTTTCTCTGTGCAAACGAAAGGCAGTGCAACTACTCGGTCTTCTCTGAAGAGTATAGAGAGAAAGAGAGAGAGAGAGAGAGTGAGAGAGTGAAAGAGAGAGAAAGAGAGAGAGAGAGAGAGGACACAGTGTATATATTTAGACGGACTGCAGACACAAAACGACTCAGCACCTTAACTGCAATTTCTTCGTTCCATGGGCTCCTTTCTAACCATCTCCTTAATACATATTAAACCAAAGAATCTTCTTCATCTTCTTCATCATCATCATCATCATCATCATCATCGTCATCATCTTCGTCATCCTCGTAATCTTCTTATTAACCTTATCCGTCTTTATACCCCCGTGATAAACATTAGTTAAACGTTTGTGGGATATCGATTTAACGGGGTGAAATTCGTTGAAGGTCAAAGTTTTATATTCTATCGTATATATATATATATATATATATATATATATATATATATATATATATATATATCTCATGGGAAATTAATGAGGTTTTCCGGGTTAGGTGTTCCTACACGCACGCTCCAACCGGATGGGGCACGGCAGGATATACGAGATGCAATTCGCCTATTTCTATTACTTCCCTAATATCTCCTCCCTCTTCTACACCATCATAACTCCGTTCCTCCCACCATCGTCCCGGCAAAAGGTGTGGCACCGATCGAACGTATTTCGATTCGACTTGGGGACGCGTATCGATATATTATAATCACACACACACACACACACACACACACACACATACTTACGCACGCACATACACTTATCACATTTAAATCGTTCGCTTGACGAAGATTGATAGAGCAAGCGAGAGGGAAAAAAAGGGTACTGTTTGAAGTTTAAAAGCGAGGATTGATTTTTTATTTCAATTGCGATCGTTCGAATGTAACCAAAGGAAAAAGATTATTGGGTGTCGATTAAGAGAGAGAGAGAGAGAGAGAGAGAGAGAGAGAGAGAGGGAGAGAGGGAGAATGCGGGAAGGGGAAGGGTTTGACGAACTTCGTCATTCTAAAATTACGAGACACTTATTTGTTTTGCGTTTGTTTACTTTTAATGAAACTCGGAGAAATTCTCAGGACTTTTCTTTCCCTTCCTTTCTTTTCATTTCTTTTCTTTTCTTTTTTTTTTTGTAACCTCGGATCGTTTGCATCGTGCATTTAAATGAACATCGTGGAAGGAGATAGCTGCCTGGCCGCCAGTGTGACTCTCAGACTCCTCAGAGACCTTCTCTCTCTCTCTCTCTCTCACTCTCTCTCTTTTCCCCCTTTTTCTTTCTCTTTCTCTTTCTCTTTCTCTGCAAGTACGTTTATGTACGAAGGCATATAAATCTAGCAAGAACGCAAGCAAGGACTTTCTTTCTCGGACGTCTATATGCTCGTTTTGTCATAAGACAGGGGCATTAATCCGATCTTTGAGAGAGAGAAAAAGAGAGAGAGAGTGAGAGAGAGAGAGAGAGAGAGAGAGAGAGAGAGAACGGAATTATTCGATTGAATATTTCAACGTATTTCTCGTCAAATAAAATTTATCGACGAAAATTTTCCTCTTCTCTCTCTCTCTTTCTCTCTCTCTTTCTCTCCAGCCTCTTTCCCTTTCGCCACCCCGTACATACATTACTTCGATACTTTAATTAACGTCGACGCCATTTTTTGTTTCTTTTAATCCCCCCTCCCCTCCTTTTTTTTTTTTTTTTCCACGTCAAAGTCGTCGCAGCGAGCTCGGAGATACTCGATGAATGAATCTCGAATATCGATTATTAATATTATTCGATCCGATTTATCAACGTTCTATTCTCTCTCTCTCTCTCTCTCTCTTTTTTTCACTCGTTTTTTTTTTTTTTTCTTTTTCCCTTTCTTCAAGGTTCATGACTGAGTTTGGATGAATGAATGCAAGAACGCACGTGGAACGAACGGTATGGTAATACTACGTTTTCGTTAGACACATTGCATCATTCGACTTCTCTCGATCTCCGTGATCTTTTGAAATTCTTTTTCTTTTTTTCTTTTCTTTCTTTTTTTTTTTCTTTTTTAATACCGCGTTTCGCCGTTTCACCGATCTCTCGATCGTTCGAGAGAACAGAAACAAAGGCGAAAAATAAAAAGAAAATGAAAGGAAAGAGGAGGAAAAAGAGGTTCAAGGAAATGAACGAGTATGGTTCTGTGTTTAGATAAAAAGAATGAAATGGAAAGAGAGAGGGAGAGGGATGGAGGGGGAGGGGAGGGGAGGGGGGGGGGGAGATTAAAGCAAGCCACCGCTAGTCGTCGAACGTATTTGTACTTTGTCTGGAGGTTTTCAGCGTTTACGGCACGCTAACAAGTTTTATTAGGGAAACGTTAGGCTGATTAGAAATAGAAAGAGAGAGAAGGATGGTGAAAAAGAAAGGGAGAGGAGGAGGAGGAGGAAGAAGAAAAGAACAACTTTTTTCTCTCTCTCTCTCTCTCTCTCTTCCTTTAAAATGACAAGCATGGTGGATAAAACTCGTCTACGTTTTCTCCTTTTTCTTCTTCCTCCTCCTCTTCTTCTTCTTCTTCATCTTATCATCGTTTCTGTTAAGCAAGATAAAAAATAAATAAAAAAATACAAAAAGAAAAAAGTAAGAAAGGAAGAAGAAAAAAAATAAACACACACACACACACACACACACGAAGCGTATCCTATCTCAGGCGCCAATGTGGTATTTCTACTTGCGTAATTTTATAGGGTTGCAAACTATTAAACGCCACTTGGACACCGTAAATCTTTTCTCTTTCTCTCTCTCTCTCTCTCTCTCTCTCTCTCTCTCTCTCTCTCTCTTCCCTTTCTTCTTCTTCTTCTTCTGCTGTTGCCGTTGCTGCTGCTGCTGCTGCTGCTACTCTACTCTGCTCCTCCTCCTCCTTTCTTTTCCTCCTTTTCTCAAAGTCGGGATCTTCAATCTTCGAGTGCAATTACCGGAGCAAAGTAGATCGCGACCAGATAGGACGCGACCACAGTGGGACGATACAACACAAGGTAGCAGAAACCGACGACCTTCTACTACTTGTTGCAATTACCAGAGAGGAGAAAAGAAGGACGGTTATACTTACAAACACGAGCCCTGATTACTGTGATTACTACAATTGGTATCAAGATAAATTGATGAGGTTGCGTTGCAAATGATAAATTAGGAATGAGACGCGCGCGTTTCTACGCTCCTTTGGAAATAAAAACCTGGGTGGGGGGAGAGGGGAGGGGTGGAAACAGGAGGGTTGGGGTGGAGCGGGGTTGGAAGGTTAAGGAACGAGAGTCGCGAGTTTTTCTTTTTTTTTATTTATTTTTTTTTTTTTTTTAAATCGTAAAACGACATCGTCGCGCGAACCGTTTTCTATGTTCCTCTACTCTCCTTTTTTTTTTTTTCTCTCTCTCTCTCTCTCTCTCTCTTTCTCTTTTTATCTCTCTCTCTTCGTCTATCTCAGCCTCCCGCACATGCATCGAATTACAATGGCTACTGTCCCGAGTTGAATCGTTGATACGTTTCCACTTGAATCTCCTCTTTCTTTTTTCTTTTTTTCTTTTTTTCTTTTTTTTTTTGTTTTGTTTGTTTGTTCTCTCCCCTACCATCCCCACCACTACCACCACCCCTTCACTCCCCGCTAATGAGAATAAATAAGAGACTACGAGAGCTACTAGAGTTTCGTCGATCGATCGATCGATCGATCTATCGATCGTATATCGTTTCATTCGACGCGTCGTTTTTTTTTATACCTTCCTACGATTCGTCGATCGATAAACGACGAGGTAAAAAAAGAAGAAGAAGAAGAAGAAGAAGAAGAAGAAGAGGAAGAGGAAGAAGGAGGAAAATGCGAAGAAAAATAAAATAAAATCGAGGCACTCTCGCGATTCGTTAGAGAAAAATCGTCGATTGGGTAATTTTTTTTTCTTTTTTTTTTTCTTGTTTTCTTTTTTTTTTTTTTTCTGTCGTCGTAGACGATGATATCTCGCGAGGATGATCTCGGCGAATTGGAACGATCGAACGAAGGAAACTTTTCTAATTAACGAAGATAATCGATAAACGGAACGTAACGGAGCAAATTCTAACGATCGTAAATCCGGTGTCTCGTATGACGACATATTGTGACGAATAATGAAGAAACGTCGGGATATATAATCGTTGTGAAAAAAACCTATCGACCTATTGCCCGCTCGGTGTGTATCGTTTATTGCGTTCTTATCGAATATTAATACACTTTGTCTACGTCATACCGGGCCGTGTCCTCTTCTTCTCCTTCTTCTTCTTTTTCTTCTTTTTCTTTTTCTTCATCTTTCTTTCTTTCTTTCTTTCTTTCTTTCTTTTTCTATCGCTAAGTGCACGGGCTTGACATTATTGTGCGATAAGCTTTAAACGGACGTTAAGCTTAATTGATTTTCATGAACAAAGATCAATCTCGCTTTCTCTCTCTTCTCTCTCTCTCTCTCTCTCTCTCTCTCTCTCTCTCGTACGTTTTCTCGTGTGACGAATCGACACAAAGAAAATATCTAATATAATCAAATTCATAGCCTAAAGAATTCCGTGATATTAAACTAAACGCGAATAGAACGGCTCATTATATATATTTTTATATATATAAAAGACCGGTCTTCCTGGTAGTCTTTATTTGTTTTTTTTTTTTTTTTTTTTTTTAGGGATTAAAACGAAGTCAATTCTAAACAAAAACACCAGATATTTTCTTACGCAACGTAGTAATATGTTTCGCTAAAAGTTTCCCCGTTACTTAGCAAAGAATCGACAATATTTCCTTCAACGTTTCCACGTACATGTGCATGACTATGTATATGTCGTTCTCAATTCAATATTAATAACAACAGACAATGATAAAGCTAAGATGGTATATTCAAGGATATATCGAACAATGAATAAACAAATAAATATAAAGATATATATATATATGTATATGTAACTAAATATACAATAATAATCTAAATCAGAATCTAACTCTCGGCTTAAGGATTTCTATTCAGACCACCGTATGTGTCAGACGAGAAAGAGAGAGAGAGAGAGAGATAACGAGTATCATGGCTAAATAGATTTACTCGGAAGCTTTGAGTAATGCGTTCAGTAATTAGCTTTACTTAAAGGAATTCCTCGTAACGTGGTTAATCCATGGTCAAGAATCTTGTTCTTGGATCGTATGGAATTTGTCGTGGCGTCGATTGCCTCCGCCGCTTCTATTACCAAAGCAATGTATACGAAAAAGAAGAAAAAAATAAGAAAAGAAAAAAAATAAAATAAAAAGAAGAAACTCGTGCGAACGTACGACGCGTTTCTCCTAATGAGAGGAATTTGATTTCAACCCTTTTCGATACGAGCGCCGTATATATCCGGCATCCATATTAAATGACTTATCCAAATAAAATTTAAACTGTAATCGTTCTAACGTTACTCTATTCTATAATCAATAGAATTTTACATAAACGTTTCTTTTTTTTTTTTTGACATTAAAACGATACACGCGGTGCGCTCGTTAACGAAAGGTTTGATTGATGAAATAAAAGAGGAAAATAAGAAAGTTACGACTAATTTTTAGGTCTATTTCGTTGGATCAACTTTAAGATCAACGTAAGCGTGTATAATTATTTAATATCTGTACCAATAAACGCGAAGGTGTTCAAAGAAAGAAGTTCGATATATCGGTTGAACGATCTCGATCGAAGCAACCTTGGATCGAAACGTTCGCGGTCTTTTCCTTATTCTTGGTAGCGATCTATCGATCGATCGATCGATACGATCGAATCGATACGATCGAATCGAACGAATCGAATCGAATCGATCGTACGTAGGTACGAACGTACGTTCGTCCGGTCCGATTAATTCCAACGGAGGTTCGTCTTCGAATGGCTCGCGGACATGTATTATTCATTATTGTCTCTTTCCACGGCGTCCATCTTCACACCGTTGAACTCGTTCTCTCTCCTCAAAGGAAAACTACAACGCCTTCTTCTTCTTCTTCTTCTTCTTTTCCTCGTTCGAAGAAATATTTTTCCAAGAGTATATATATATATATATATATATATATATATATATATATATATATATATATATATTATATGTATGTATGTATAATAACAGGAGATTCCTTTTTGTAAACATCGTGAATAACGTCGATAATATCGGACGCGTGCCGCGGGGAAGGGAAATAAAATAAGAAAAAAGAAAAAGAGGAAGAAAATCGTAGCCGTTAATTTTTTTTTCTTTTTTCGAGATTAGAATCGACGGTGTTAAACGGCAATAACGAAGGAAAAAAACTCAAGCCCTTTGGCAATCCTCCCTGGCGTTTTAACCCAATTTTATATATATATATATATATATATATATATATATATATTTTCTTTTCCATTCTTCTTTTATTTTTATTTTTATTTTTATTTTAATTTTAATTTTTATTTTTATTTTTATTTTTATTTTTTTTTTGGCCTGGTATTATTACTTCCGGAGACATACGAAAGATCGTCGCACGTGTTCCATTGCATCGCAAGAAATTCCTACAATTTCCTACTTCCGCAATTTCTTTAAGCGGCGTGACTTGCATTGCGTCGAAACAAAACAAAACAAAACAAAAAAGAGAGAAAAACAAAAAACAAAAAACAAAAAGGAAAAACGAAATAGAAGGAAGTAAAACGAGACAAAACGAAAAGATGTAAAACAAGGGATCCCGTTATTCGTTCACCATAATGAAATCGTTTCTCGTTCGTTCGAAGAAACAGAAACAGAGATAGAGATAGAGATAGAGAGACAGAGAGACAGAGAGACGGAGGGACAGAGAGAGAGAGAGAGAGAGAGAGAGAGAGAGAGAGAGAGAATTTCATCCTGGTGTTCGTGTAAAATCGAATTTCTGATGCACGTTTGCTCCGATCGTTTTGAATCGACCTTGAATACGGAACATTCGGCTGCATTGCACACCAGTGTAAAGATACGAACGACTTGGAGGCGGTGGAGGTGGTGGAGGTGGTGGAGGTGGTGGAGGTGGTGGAGGCGGCACGGACGCGCGTCGCGCCGACTCGGTAACGTGACTCGCCTCTGCGTTTGTTCTCTTTTTTACTCGGATTTTTTTCCCTCTCCTTTTTCCTTTTTCCTTTTTCCTTTTTCCCCCCACCCCTTTTCCTTTTTCCTTCCTCGCAACGCGCTCAATGCAACGAATGAGGAGGAGGAGGAAGAGGAGGAGGAGGAGGAGGAATTCTTCTCCTCGTCGTTCCGCAACGCAAAGATTTCGAGTTGACAAAAGAGGCACAGACGATCCTTCTTCCTCCTCCTCCTCCTCCTCCTCCTCCTTTTTTTTTGTTGTTTTCTTCCCTCCTCCCCGTTCGTCGGAATACAAAATTGCGATGAAGAACGTTTTTATGTAAAAGAGAAAAAATAAAAAAAAAAAAGAAGGAATTATGGACTCGGTTGTATGCAGATAGAAAGTCTCATTCATTGTTGAGGGTTCCTCTATTATTATACTTGCTTATACATACACACACACACACACACACACACACACACACACACATACACGTATATGTTCATTCCTTAGGTAGGTATCATAAGCTTACGAGAAGGCAGCTTGCTCATCGTAACCAATGCTTATCAGTTCTTAGCTCGAACCGTAAGCGCGCGAATATAAGCGATATATATATATATATATATATATATATATATGTATATATATGTATATATATGTATGTATGTATGAATGTGTGTGTGTGTATGTATGTAAGCGCGAGCACAGGAGGCCAGGGATCGGTCGAAAGGCTTGGCCAATATGAATGCATCGCATTACGCGTGCACTGACTTAAAGCCACAGCCGGCAAGGTCGGCATTTCTGACGCGGGCATGACATCACGTAGGCGTACACGATGGAATATGTCGCGAATATGTCGCGCTTAGGTTATAATGTATGGACATGTAGTTTCAGGACAAATGTTTATTCCAACCTCTCCTTTTACCATACCACGTACATACCCACGTACAAACATATGTCTATATGCATATACATATATATTACATCGAAGCTTTTCTTTGATTCACTATGGAAAAACTCGTAAAGAAGGATAGCAAGCAAAAAAAAAAAAAAAAAAAAACCTAGATCGAAATGTTGTTTAGAAAAAAAAAAAAAGAAAAAATAATGTACGATTCCATTCGGTACATTTTTTTGATTTAGTTTTTTTTTGGGGACACTTTTTGTCAGTTTTCTCGATTTTTTTTTTTTTTTTTTTGTTTAGTTCGATTTAATGATCGACGTTGAAACAGACGTTCCCGAATTATAGCGTTTGTTCGATTTTGGATGCATTCTGTGCGCATATACGCGTACTCGAGTATACGCAGGACGAGGTACACCGCAGACAGAGCAGGCCACTTCTATCGAGATTCCGCACCGCACCGCACCGCACCGCACCGCACCCCATATATACCGCGCTGTATCGTGCCGGTTCTTGGCTATAAAGAGCGGAACGCGTGACGGCTAAATCCTTCGCGATCATTCGAGTTATTTAACAGGGGCAGCCGGACAGATGCAAGAGCGAGGAAAGAGCTAGAGAGAGAGTATTAACGTTGCCTTTAAAGCGCGATGACTGACGACCCCGTGTTACTCTCCGAGACCCCTTGACAGTATGAGAAAGATAAAGAGAATGAGAATGAGAGAGAAAAGTTTACAACGAGTACGAAATTACAAGGAATCTCTCTCTCTCTCTCTCTCTCTTTCTCTCTTTCAGAGATGGCGCCCCCGATTTATAAGCTTCTTTAAGAACGAGATCCACTCGGTAGTCTCTTCTTTCAGGATTTCCTTAAGAAAATCTTGCGAGTTCGTGAGGACGATATACCGATGATACCGATGATACCGATGATACCGATGATGGTACACTCCTGCTACCACTGTTGCTGTTGCTGTTGCTGATGACTACGACGACGACGACGACGACGATCACGATCGCGTGATTTCTATCTCTCCATCTCTCTTTCTCTCCTTATATCTCTCTATCTCTCTAAGAATTATTCCCAAGAATGAGGAATGAAAATGATTATGACGTGGTGGTGGTGGTTGGTAACCGCAAGAACATAACGATTTAAAGATATATTTGGTTAGATACGCCATAAGATTTTCTCTTCGACGATTCGCATCCATAAACTTTTCATACTGTATATATAACATCGTTAAATATATAACATTGAGAATTACGTTAGCACGGAGATAAATCGTGGTTTCTTGTTTTTTTTTTTTCTTTTTTTTTTTTTTTTTCGTACTCGAACGAAGGGGGACGCGAACCTTCTTCGGAATGAAATGAAATTATTGTTTACTTAATAAGTTTCTATCGAACGATTATCGATTGATCCGATGAAACGATACAAATCTGAGTAAAAACGTTTCCCCGGCGCGTATCGTACGTTTCATCCTTTTTTACGGATAATTTTTAAACCCCCCCGTTCTTTATCTTAGACACCACCAAACCTCTTCGTATTTCTCCAAGAAAAATACGCGATATTTGTTCGCGTTCGTATTCAATGTTCTTGAATAAACTTTCTTAAATGTTCGTGAATTGATGGATCTCTCTTTCTCTCTATCTCTTTCTTTTCTGTTATATTATCCGAAAGGTACACCACGTAAGATGTACAAGCCCAAGTAGTAGGGGTAGTGCACTGGCCCGTACAGCCCGAAATACACGGGACAAACGACTCTCTGAAACCAAGGAACGCATTCTGCGAGTGGCAGAAGAGAACCGTGAGGCTTCTCTTCTCTTTCGGCCGTTTGCTCTTCAACCGTGACTCTTCTTCTTCTTCTTCTTCTTCTTCTTCTTCTTCTTCTTCTGCTGTTGCTGCTGCTGCTGCTGCAGTTTTTTTCTTTTCTTTTTTTACTTTGATTTTCTTCTTCTTCTTCTTCTTCTTCATCATCATCATTTTCTTCTTCTTCTCCTCCTTATTCAGCCAGGCTCGTAGCCAAGTAGAGAGAGAGAGAGAGAGAGAGAGAGAGAGAGAGAGAGAGAGAGAGAGAGAGAGAGAGAGAGAGAGAGTATCGGTAGCAAGGATCTGACTATGACGTGTTCCACGTGCAAATATATACTCCAAGTTTTCTCATGATAGACGTTGGTTGGTTCATGCCGATCGATATCATCGCTAAGTCACCGAATGATGACGAAGCTAAGTAACTTATTATTCAAAGATCGTACCTGATCGTGATCGATAGAGAGAGAGAGAGAGAGAGAGAGAGAGAGAGAGAGAGAGAGAGGTAGTGAGAAAGAGCGAGAGGGAAACACTGTTGGCACTAGGCAATAGTATTTTTTATTTTTTTTTATATTTTTTTTTTTTTTTTATTTTATTTCCTTCCCTCACGAGAAATACGTATTTAAAGTTGATTTTTAGTCTTTGAGAAGTAGGGAAGTAGGAGTGTACAACCTTGCAACGATATCGACGGACGACCCCCACCACCACTGTCGATGAACTTGAGAAGAGTATATTAGACTCCCGTCTGTGACCGACCGCTATCATTCGTAATTCATGGCAATTTCATGGACTGTGATTTTCATCCGTTGCTCATGTACCATAGAAGATTATATTCTCATGGGAGTTATGCCTCTACCTTAGGTTCAACCTTCGGGAAAATCGGTCATCCAAGTTGTTACCGATTGCACGCGGATGATCGTACGATATTATTTATGAAAGAGATATTATCTATTACATTATTTGAATATCGTCCTGTAATAATATAATGACATATATATACCCTTTTCGATAACCTCGTAATAATATCGTCAAAGTTTCATTCCCGTTTTATTTTTATTTTATCATCTTTTTTTTCTTTTTTCTTACTACGTACGTAATTTTATTAAGATTCTCTTAACGGTGAAAACTAGAAATAACAAAAAAAAAATATATATATATATATATAATATTATAAATATTTATATATAAATACATATAATATATAATTATCATATATATATATATATTTCTTTTGAATCTCTTTAAATAATCCAATTCGAAGCTATTAGCGTTAGTGTATCTAACCGGCTAACCACATAACTCGGTTTAGATTTAATTACGTTTATATATGGCTCGTCCTTCGAGTGGTCGTTTGACAAACGACGAGAGGGGTAAGGATGACAAGGAGATGACGAAGAAGAAGAAGAAGAAGAAGAAGAAAAAGAAGAAGAAATAGAGATGGAGGAGGAGGAGGAGGAGGAGGAGATGAGGGAGGACTAGGGTATCCTGATCCACAGGGTAGACCAGACGTACCACGGTACTTGGCATGCTTAGTGAATGGCCCCTTGATCCAGATTTTTGTAGGGTGATTTTTGCACACTCAGGGCCGCCTATATATAGCACTCGCCACTCGGCATTGCATCGCTGGTTGCCGTCTCGACGACAGTGAACGGCCACGATTTCTTTTTTTCTTTTTTTCTTTTTCCTCCTCTTCCACCTCCTCTTTTTTCCTCCTCCTCCTCCTCCTCCTCCTCCTCGTCTTTTATTTCTTCTACTTCTACAACACTTTCCACCTTTTCCGCTCCCCCTTATCATTATTTCCTTACACATGCATACGTTAATGCACTTTCTCTCGACTGTATCGACACACTTCCATTTTTCCTCCCCCCTCCCTTTCCTCCCTCTCTCCCTCCCTCCCCCATAAATAGATCAATCGTCGTCTCTCTACGCCGCTATAACCTGTCTCCTCACCTTGAATTCTACGTTCGGTCCCTTTTTATTTCGGCGATTAAC
>OU427009.1:5447168-5452168 GCA_911387935.1 Dolichovespula saxonica
TCTTTAAACCCGCTCTCTCACTATCTGAGAATAGTGCTTTAGAGTATAGGAGAAACGGCGAAACACGTCTTCCTGGAATTCACGATGTAACTCTTAGAAAGGACCTGAAAGAATCCCGTATCCTGAATCCTGAATCCTGAATCCTGATTATCGCCGTATCATCTTCGTCTACTTCTACTTCTTCTTCTTCTACTTCTTATTTTTTTTTTTCCTGACGTCCTGCACGTCGATAATTGTCGGACTAAATCGAACTGGAAAGAATCTAATCCCGCAATAGATTGACGATAATGTTTGCGATAACGATCGAATTGATAAGATAAAGTATTATAAATTTCTATTTATGGTCATTCATTTGATTATTGATTTAATTTATTTATTCATTTTCTTCTCTCTCTCTCTTTATTTTTTTTTTGTTATTTTTTTCCTTCACTACCCCCCCCCCCCCCCCGCCTGCCCGCCCCCTCTCTCATCGAAAGACGACATACAAATATTTTCTCTTTCATTCACTCTCTTTAACGATTTTCTTCGGCCTTTGCTCGGGGGTAAACGTAAAGGAGAAGAAACACACAAAAAAATGGAGAATAATAGAGAGAGAGAGAGAGAGAGAGAGAGAGAGAGAGTAAAAAAAAAGAAGAAAAGATAGAACGAGAGTCTGCACGACTCGACTTCAACTCGACTCGCATATTTGCGATACGGTGGCGTGTCGAGGCTCTCCTCTTATGCTCCTGAGTTGCTTAGAACCGAGTCCGCGCTTAGAACGACTTAGCACGGGCGGTGCAACGACCTCGTGCAACGAGTCTCGCTGTCTCTCTCTCTCTCTCTCTCTCTCTCTCTCTTTCGTCTTTCTCGACGCATACATTCTCTCTCTCTCTCAATTTCTCTCTCTCTCTCTCTTTCTCTCTCTCTCTCTCTTCTTATATTCCTTTGGACTCGCGTAAGCGTCGCGACGCACCATCGGAGGATCTTATCGCGAAGTGAAAAGTTTGATACGTCTTTGAAAGCATTTCTGATCAACAGGGTTGAAATATTCACGAGAAAGAAAGAGAGAGAGAGAGAGAGAAGGATTTTTATGATCACTTTTCTTTACCTCCACTACCCTCTAACCACCCACCCACCCACCCACCCATCGCCACACCATTATTTCGAACCCTCATCCCTCATCCCTCATCCCTCATCTCTCATCCTCCAATTATATATTCCTATTCCTATATGTATATAGTTGTGTATCCATAAACAAAAAGAGAGAGAGAGAGAGAGAGAGAAGAAAAATTAGAGATTCGGTTCGATATGCAATATGTATCGTGAAATTGAAAATAAGTGTTAGCTTAAACCCTTTTAGTTTAACCCTTTAGGTAGGACATTTTCTGTCCTCCGTGAAAGAACGACGTTACTACCGGCAAAGCGTCATTTTATAGTTTCAACGTTGAAATACAATAATATAAAATTCGATTGATCGTTTAAGTGACGCTCGAACAATTAAGGTTTACGTATATTTAGATAGGTCATTAGATCGATGCCGGATATATACGGCGCTCCTATCGAAAAGGGTTAAACGCGAGAATCTTTATTTCTGGAAAGGGGAGACCATCCTCGATACGATTTATTTTTACGTGGGAAATGAAAGAAAAAGAAAAAAAAGAGAGAGACATGTGTTGGGGACTCGCTTTCCACATCTTTTTCTTCTTACTTTTTTTTTTCTTTTTTATTTTCTCTCTCTCTCTCTCTCTCTCTCTTTTTTTTTTTTGGCGGAAGAAGATGACGACGATGATGATGAAGGAGAGGAGAAGGAAGAGGAAGAGGAAGAAAAAGAAGGTGCGAGACTGTGGTCGTCATTTTTAAAGGAGACGACGACGGCGGCCTTGTCGCACCAGAGAGCGTCGGCCAAGCAGGCTCTTCCACTCTTTTTACGTCTGCCACCTTCTATCTCTATCTCTATCTATCTATCTATCTATCTATCTATCTATCCATCTATCTGTCTGTCTGTCTGTCTGTCTGTCTGCCTGTCTATCTATCTGTCTATCTTCTTCACTTCTTTCGTTCGAGCGTCTTCACTTTTCATCCCTCGGCGCCATTTTTTTTCTCTTTTCTCTTTCTTTCTTTCTTTCTTTCTTTCTTTTTCTTTTTTTTTGTTTCTAACTATCGACGAAAGGCTGACAAGTCACGCGCGAGTCCGATCGTCGAAAGAGAGTAAGACGACGAATAATAGAAAAGCTTACACGTGTTCACGGTATTACAGGTAATCGGTATTCGTCGATCGTAAGAAGAACATGTGCGCTTGTAGTTTGATTTATCGAAATGAAACGCGAGATGCATATTCGAGATATATCTACACGATATATCGATGATGAATAATATTTCTTTGAGGCGTCTAAGAAAGAGAGAGAGAGAGAGAAGGATGGGGACGGAGGGTTTGAGACGAGGGCTAAGGAAGGATATCGGAGATAACGATTACGTTATACTTTAAATTTAAGAATTCGCGATTACGTTATGCTTTAGTTTCGCTAATATTGCGTCACCAGAAAAAAAAAAATATATATATATAGCGCGCGTTCTCTCGAAGGATAATGCTAGTTTTTATATCTTCGTTATATATATGTATATATATATAAATTCTATATTCCGTGTATCATTCTTTAACGATAGAACACTGCGATCTTGTATTCTTTATATATATATATATATATATATATATTTTTTTTTTTTCCTATTTTTCGTCCGTCTTTCTTTTTCTATTCCTTTTTTTTTTGGTTTCCTATTCTCTCTGTTACAGAATGCACCTTCGGAAAGCAGATTCGAGAGTTGGGTTCTACCTGGTTCGCGGATTTGGGACCACCGTTTGGGGTTATGTACTGCATCAAATGCGAATGCATTCCGGTACGTATTAAAGTGGGTGTGCCACTGTGTATGCCACGATTCTTATGCCGCATACTACATATAGATATATATATGTATATATATATATAAAATATATATATATATATATATATATATATATATATATATATATAAATGTATGTATGTATATAAATATAGTAGGTACGTACGTAAGAGTTATTTCGCGCGTGTACAAGCAACGCTATATACATATCCCTCGCATACGTTTGCGTGCGTTTTTCTCCGTCCGTTCGACCTTTGACCCCTCTCATGTCTCGAGAGACTCGCCCTACGGACGAGGCCGGGTCCGTGCGTTCAACATTACATTTCTATGTAAGAGACCGACCCGACACACAACTCCAAGGGAACCACACAAGAAGGTCCAAGTTTATATGCGTGTCTACGTATGTACGTTTCTATATATGTCTGTGTGTGTAATATGTACATACATACGTGAACGTTAAACAGTCCGTATATAGTACAGGCTCTTTCAAAAAACATCCTCCTTGGTCCAGGATCATTTAGAAATCGACGCGATATCAACAGGGTATTATTTTTAATTAGGTTAACGCGTTATTATTGTTTCTAATCTCATTGATAAGTAGATCGTATATGAGATTATCAGTTAAAAAATCATAATCGATCGGTCGAACACACACACACACACACACACACACACATATATATGTGTATATACATTTTATCAAATCTTTTATCAACGATCGATACCACCGTACGAGTTCTTCTCTCCGTTGAAAAAAAAAAAAAAAAAAAAGAAGAAAAGAAATGGTCGATTCTTATCTTAACGGAAAGGAAAAAAAGAAGAAAAGAAAAAGAAAAAGGGAAAAGTCCGTAGAGATATATCCAGATGCCGTAAACATAAGGAGACGACGATATCTCGAATCTGGGTGACGTGACCTACGGAGAAGTTGACGTGCTTTCTAATCCCATTCCCGGTCCCGAGACAGACTGGCGTCCGCTAGAGTTTCTGTTTAACGCATATAACGTCGATCTTTTTCGTTTAACGGATCATATATACACTCACGTAGATATTCTCGTGTAAATACGAGAAAACCCCGCCTTACGATTTAATTGCCTCGTGTTACGAGAAAACGTTTTAATAGATCATTCGTAAATTCATTTCGGTCATCCGTTTTCACCTTCTACGGTTTCTTTCTTTCAAAACCGACGACAAAAAAAAAAAATATATATATATATATATATATTTGTTACGTACGTATACGCACACGCGTACGCATAATACAGGTATATACATATATATATATTTTTTTTTTTCGGAATCGTCATTAACCCGCTTTCGATGAAAAACTGTCGTTCGAATTTTTCGCTTTACTTATTCAGAGATATATGTTATGATATTCATTTACATTCCGAACGTTTCCCGACGACAGCAGACCGTTTTGCGTTCCATATACGGTCGAAACAATAGCGTCATCATCGGTGTTTCGTCTACACACCGACGAGTATTTCTACCCACGTATTCTCTCTCTCTCTCTCTCTCTCTCTCTCTCTGTTTCTCTCTCTTTCTGGTCGTTCGGAATTTCATTACCGACTTGAAAAGTACCTGTTCGTTGTCGTAGTTTAAACGTTACCACCGACTAAGGACAGGAACAAACGATAGACGGAAAGAAAAAATAAAGAGAGAGAGAGAGAGAGAGAGAGAGAGGTTGAAAGAAGGAGGAGGTGGAGGAGGAGGAGTGTTGGGGACGGGAAGGAACACGGTTAAAAGACACTAAATAATAAGTAAATGCTAATGAAATGCTACCTGATTAGCTTACGGAGTAGAGAAAAAAAAAAAAAAAAAAAAAAAAAGAAAGAGAAAAGACCAATTGTAACCGCGCTCACGAACCTAACCCTTGAGAATACGACTTTACTTTTTGACGGGTCTAATTATTCTCTGTTGTTTTCTTTTTCTTTTTCTTTTTTTTTTTCTTCTTCCTTTTTACGAGGGATTAACTCGACGCGAATAATTTGCACAAATTTTACGTCACTCTTCTTGTTGCTGTGGTTATTGTCGTCGTCGTCGTCGTTGTCGTTGTTGTTGTTGGTTTTTTTTTTTTTTTTTTATTTTGGTCCATTTCCAAACGATCCGATCGATTTGTATT
>OU427009.1:5457168-5469668 GCA_911387935.1 Dolichovespula saxonica
TCTCTCTCTCTCTGTCTTTATTCGGTAAGTACTTATCGATCGATCGTACTACGCACACACACACACACACACACAGACATTTACACGATGACAGAGTAATCGTCACGAATCGAAAATCTTTCTCTTATTTCTTATAATATTTGTTCTACAGGTTAGTTAATCATCTAATGGATTAACCGATCGATAGATCTTCCCTAATGTCAATTTCTAAAGGCTGAGTCGTTCGACGAGTTTCTCTCGAAGTCTTCCTACTATCTCTCTTTCTCTCTCTTTCTCTTTATTAATTAGTATCAACTAATGCAAATAGTATGGCGTCCTCGTGCATTTCTTCGACTAGTCCGATGATTTATTAAGCTGATCGTCATCGTCCTACGAGTCTCGTTCATTAGTTAAATCGTTCGTATTCACTTTGAAAACTTTGTGTTTCTTCTTTCGATAGATATCGATATACTATTCACACACACACACACGCACGCACACACACACACACATGTATACAGATATATGTATACATATAACGTTAGATTTATAGTTAGATTCTTTGTTCCTATTTCTTAGATAGTTCCCGAGAAGTTTCATCGTGTCTAGACACCGTTCATTATAATACGATAAAAGTTCCTCCTCTCTTTCTATCTTTCCTTTTCTCTCTCTCTCTCTCTCTCTCTCTCTCTCTCTCTCTCTTTCTCTCTTTCTTTTCCTCTCTTACGATGGCTTCATTAAAGTACTAAAGCTGTGTATCATTCTGGTAGAAATGCTTCTCGAGTATTTAATATCACGCTCGTTAACGTCCATACTACCGCATTTCGTCCTTAAACGGTTTATAGTTTATAGCCGTTTCTTTCTTTTCCTTTTTTTTTTTTTTTTTATATATCTTCTCTTCTCTTTTCTTTTTCCTTTTTTTTTTCTTTTTTATTTATTTCTTAATTGCAAATATTTTTTTTCCAAGGATTTTACTCGTCCCTCATTCGGGCATTTTTAACGAACGTACACTCGTTTAGAAAGGCTAGGAAAATGGTTTTAGACCGGTTCCCGTGTAGAAAAAAAAAAAAGAAAAAAGGAAAAATGGAAAATAATATAACGAAAGATTCGCGAGTCGAAAAGAAAGGAAAAAATTTCTTTTCTAGGTTATTTTTTTTTCTACGTTGAAAAATTAAACGAAGAAGTTCAACGTACCCTACGTTAGCAACAACCCTGCGACAAAACTATTCGATAAATTAGAAAAAAATATTAAATGTCGTAATAGTCGTAATAATGTGTCTTATCGAATTTTTATATAAAATTCTTAATCTTCTTACTATATATATATATATATATATCCTACGTCTTATCCGACGATGATTGCATCGGTTAAAACGTTAAACCGTAAATAGAAAACATTCTTGAGAACTTTATCGAGAGATATAAAGTTAATTTCACGTCGTTTATCATGCGACAGATACTTACAAGATTTCTTCTAATCGTTCTTTTATTTCTTTTTTCTCCTTTTTTATTTCTTCTAACGCATCAATCGACGCTCCGAGAAAGAAAAAAAAAATAATATCCAAACGGTAAACTTCTTCAGCCTTTCAGTCGTCCTTAAATGCGAATCGAACGAACGAGAAAATTTATATATATATATATATATATATATATATATATATATATATATATATATAAATATATTTATATGTATATAAAAAGAAAGAATCAAGAGATGAAGAAAACGAGAACGAAAAGCGAACTTCATCTTGGAATATGTATTACAGATAGATTTGCATCTCGTTGCATATACGATCGTCTTATAAATTCAACGAGTTAACGATTCGTATAAATATAGATTTATTTTATAACTTTAGCCTGGATATAAATTACGAACTATGGTTTATAACCTTCGAATAACATTATCTCTAAGCGCCAGCGAAAACTACGACGACGACAAGCGCAACAACGACCAGTCGCATTTCTCTTCCACAAATAATAATAATAATAATAATAATAACAACAACAACAATAATAATAATAATAATAACAACAATAATAATAAGAATAAGAATAAGAGTACGATGGAATCGAAACTCGTGCATATCTCGAGGATAAGAGATCGCAATGGTGAAGTTTATATGCTGTTACTACTACGACGGACGACGAGGTCGTGCCAATGATAACGACTGAACGACTCTGAGAGAGAGAGAGAGAGAGAGAGAGAGAGAGAGAGAGAGAAGGAGCGAATTGGTCTGAGGGTAAAAACGAAGAAAGAAGAAGAAGAGGAGGAGGAGGAGGAGGAGAGAAAAAAAGGAGGAGGAAGGGAGAAAAAAAGAGGAGACGTAGAAAAAAGTGAATCGGATGATAAAGAGAGAGAGAGAGAGAGAGAGAGAGAGAGAGAGAGAAGAGGAAGAGAAGGAGGAGAGAAGGAGGAGAAAAGGGAGGAGGAGGAGGAGGAGGAGGAGGGAGGAGGAAGAAGTTAGCGATGCTCGGAGAGGGCGGGCGCCACGGTTTAGCGCCATGGCGCCGACTATATTACTGCATGGCGTCACTTCGATTAAGCCGTGCAATCTAAATGTAAATATTAGCATACGTAATGATCGGGGCATAACGCGTGCGAGCATGCGGAATGAGAATAGAGTTGAAGGGAAGGAGGAATGAGGAGATGGAGAGGGGGGGTGGAGAGGAGATGGAGAGGAGATGGCGTGGAGATGGCGTGGAGATGGCGTGGAGATGGCGAAGGAAGGAAGGAAGGAAGGGGGAAAGTGGTACGGGGAAGAGGTGGAAGGTCGCGAGGAAAGCGAAGGAGGTTCTCTGTGTATGTAGGACTTTACTACTATCGACTATCTTTCTTCCTTTTCCTTCCTCTTCCTCCTCCTCTTCTTCTTCTTCTTCGTCTTCTTCTTCTTCTTCTTCTTAGGATCTTCACCTTTATCGCTTAGGTTCCTCGAAGCTAATGGAAAGTGGACAAAGTTATATGGTATATGTGTATATATATATATATATATATATATATATATATATATATGTACGTATATACCAATTCGTTAATTACTAAATAATGAGGAATTCGTTTTGGCATACGTTCCAGACTTTCTCCTCTCGAAAGTGTTGCCCATTTACCACGAAAACATACGTATATCAACATTATATATATATATATATATATGCCAATGATGCGCTTGAATTACTGATTATTCCTTTCGTAACATTCCTTTTTCTTATTGGCTTTATCTACACGATATCATTAGCGTTAGACAACCCTCTCTCTCTCTCTCTCTCTCTCTTTCAAATACAAGACCGATAGAAAAGTCAAATAAAAAAAATACTTAGGTGTATTTCAGCTCGAACACGACTCTCAGTCGATAAATAATAATAAACAATAACAATAACAACAATAATAATAACAACGACGACGAATATATTTGCTTTGCTTTCTACGAGCTTGTATATACATATATAAATGTGTGTACGTGGACTCAGAATTCGCGTAGCTCGGTTCTAAAAGTGCTACAATAAATATAACTCCTGCAAATGCAAATGCTATTTATCGACGGGGGAAAGAAAGGGTTGGGATGGGAGGGGTAGGGGGTAGGGGGAGTATTAACAATTCAGGCGCATGTTAAAACGTTAGAACGTCGAGCATATACGTTCCCTCCTGCGCATTTTGCGTCATGGCATTACGTTTTACTTTACGAGTTCCTTATTCACCGAGTTACCGTTTTCTCCTTTCCCTCCTCCTCCTCCTCCTCCTCCTCCTCCCTTCTACTCTTCACCCCGCCCTACCCCACCTCAACCCTCCTCATTTTTCTATCTCTCCTTCCTATACGAACGTATATAACACTGTATTAGGTATGATTACAAAAGCTGAATTCCAATTTGCTTATGGTGATGTATGGGGAAAAGGAAAAAAAAAAAGAAAATAGAAAAGAAATAAAGAAAGGAAAGAGGATGGGGAAAAGCGTGGGAAAAAGACAAAAGATCAGTCCGTGTCGCTATAAATTCGTATGTCGGATTGTTACTCTTCTCTGATCGTATGTATCTATGTATATATGTATATATATACACATATATGTACATATATGTATATTAATCCAGCATTCCTTCCGTGTACGACGACACAAGCGCTAAGTCGAGAAACCAGATTTTAAAGGTCACAGCAAAATTCCAATTGCTATCGCGAGTAAGTAGAAGAAAAGGAAAAATTGTAAGGAATTGGCTCTCTCTCTCTATCTCTCTCTCTCTCTCTCTCTCTCTCTCTCTCTCTCTCTCTCTCTCATTCGCTCTATCATTCCTCAAACACGATTTGCAGTTGGCGTACGATTTGCTCCTTGCAATTTCATTTCTTTCTTTCTTTCTTTCCTTCCTTCGTATTTTTTTTTTTTTTTTTATCTCTGTTCGTTTTTTAATACTCGAATCCCGAACAGCAGAACGTGACTTAAACTTGATTTACTATCCTAGTAGATGAATTAATGTATCTAGGAATAATAAATGATAAAATGTGTTTTACGTGTTTATCCTTAATTAAAAGTAGGGGGGAGAAGTACGTGGCTGAAACCCATGGGGGAAGGGGAGAGATATTCGAAAGATACGTTTAAAAGGATATATACGCGTGAGATAAATCGTCGAAAGATATCTTGAAAAAAAAAAGAAAGAAAGAAAGAAAGAATAGAAAGAAAGAAAAAAGGAATAAGGAAAGAATTATCCGTCATTCGCTTTATATCCGTCCTTTATGCTTGGTAAATTGATAATCGTCATTACAGTCTCATTTTGTCTAGAAAACCCGTTGTTGAGATTATGTCGTCGTACGATCATCGGATGATGCGTACGTACACGTACCGTAAAACCCTTTTTACGATTCTTATCCCGAGCTCCTTCGAACGAACGAACGAACGTTGGCTGTCACATCGATTATCATAGAGTATTAAAGACGCAAGTGAAAAGTAAGTAACCGTATATAGGATCCTTTTAATTGCCGTTTAACAGTCGCTTACGTTTGATAGGGGAAAAAAAAAATAAATAAATATATTGCGGAGGGACGAACGAACGAACAAAAAAAAAAAAAGAAAGGAATAAAAATATGGACGAAATAGGATGGAACTCGTTTGAATCTCCCGCCTCCTTGAACTCTCCGCTCTCCTCTTCCCTTCGTTCTTCGTTCTCTTCTCCTTCTTTCGAGTTACCTTCGAGTTTACCTCGAGGGCACTCGAGGTCGCTTGCCAAGACCCACGGATCCGCGTCTTCGGAGGTCATCCGCCAGTCTGTACGTAAGTACGTACGTTACTTACGTATATATTAATGCGGAACGTAGAGGAATATACCAAAGAAAATCATTCGCAATATTATTCTCTCTCTCTCTCTCTCTCTCTCTCTCTCTCTCTATCTCTCTCTTTCTCGTACGTGTGTGTGTGTGGGTGTACCGGTGATGTTTGGATTTAGATTAAAAAAGAAACGAACAAAAACATGACATAACTCTTCGGTATGGTACCTCTTCGGTAACACGAGTATATATAAAATATACTACGTGTGACTAACGCATAATTTATAAATAATGTTTTATGAGAAAGTTATTGGACGGTTAATGAATTGAAACGAAAAAAAAAAAGAGAGAGAGAGAGAGAGACAATTTTTTTTTAGTTTTCTTTCATTTTTATACCAAGGAGATTTTGCGTTGTCCAATAGTGTACGTGTCGCGTTTTGTAACGTATTTATATATAGTTAATATATGTATATGCGTACCTGCGCGTTAACTCGTCAACGCTCGTTACGCTTTCTCAGTAGAGACAAGCAAAGAAATCGATATCTCGCGCTGGATCACTGTATCCGCATCGCAATCCCAATCACGATCGTATTCACGAAGGCAGGAGAGTGACTCGTTCGCTTCTCTTTTTCGTCGTCGTCGTCGTCGTTGTCGTCGTTGTTGTTGTTGCTTTTTCCGTCTTTTCACTCTCTCTCTCTCTCTCTCTTTCTCTCTTTCTCTGTCCGTCCTTCCGTCCGTCTGTCCGTCGAGTAATTGAAGAGTATGTGAGTTATCGTTCGCATTAAACGCCGTGAGAATTGGCGCCAAGCGTTGGAAACATATGGCGTCGTCGATTTCTTCTCCAATTGCATCGAACGAGAGGAAGAAGAAAGAGAGAAGAGAAAATGAAAAACGAAAAGAATGAAAAGAGAGAGAGAGAGAGAGAGAGAGAGAGGAGGGGGTGGAGGGGAAAGAAGAACGGACGAGGACGATCGTATTTGTCCTATCGTCCGTATGAGTTTGGTAAAATTTTCAACTAACCGGCTCGTGGTTACTTACTTACTTACTTACTTACTTACTTACTTACTTACTTACTTACTTACTTATTCACTTATTCTTAGCAATTAAGGTATCCAAGGCGACGGAGATCGACGCGGCAAGCGTCGTCCATAAAAGTAACGTTCGAAGTAACTACGGTTGGCGCCAACCGGCTCTTTTCCTTACCGTACGGCCATTCTTTATGGTTCGTACACACTAATCGCGACCGAATAGGATAAATAGATTCTCTCTCATTCTTGGTAGTCAGCAGCAGCAGTAGCAGTAACAGCAGCAGCAGTAATAGCAGCGATAGTTATTTTTGTTTTACGTTGTTGTTCCTTTTTTTTTTCTCTCTTTCTCTCTCTCTCTCTCTTTCTCTCTCTCTCTCTCTTCACCCATACCAACCTACATAGAACAGCGTCGATACCAAACTCGTAACCGGGACTTGTATTCTAGTAATCACCTTTTCGATTCTCTTCGGTTATTCTTATCCATCGAGTCGAGTTGGTTTTCTTTTTCTTTTATTTATTTATTTATTTATTTATTTCCTTCCTTCTTTCTTTCTCTTTCTATTTTCTTTATTTATTTATTTATTTATTTCTCTCTCCATTCAAATAAATTCACTCGCATCGTCTCGATTTGTTTCAGGTACCGACACGGTTCAGGATCTACCAGCTCAGTTGACGTCGGAGGAGGAGGAACGAAGCTTAAAACGTAATTTCTCTTCGCAGTTTTTTTTCTTTTATTTCGTTTCCTTTTCTTCCCTCCTCTCTCTTTATTTTATTTTATTTTTTTTTTTTTTTATTACTTTTGCTTTGGCATTCTCTCTCTCTCTCTCTCTCTCCTTCTTTCTCTCGCGTATCTATCTATCTCTATCTCCCTCTTTCTTTTTCTCTAAGCGAAACGCTATAACTCAATTCGCACGGGATTAAAGTTAGCACCTACGATCGCGGTGAAAAGATATGCCGCTGATATACGAAGTTTATCGGTACGAGAGAGAGAGAGAGAGAGAGAGAGAGAGGAACGGCATCCTCCTACCGGTCCAATGTTACTCGCGAAAATCGTTATTTATGATTTTACGGTGTACCGTTTTAGAGAGCGTCGAGTTATTTACGTGCTCTTCGGAAAGAGTCCTAAGTAATAATGCCGGGCTTACCAGGCGAATGTCATAAAATAGAAGTTGATTTTAACCTACAATTTTTTGTTCTTCTTCTTCTTCTTCTTCTTCTTCTTCCGTTTCTTTTTTATTTTATTTTATTTTTTTTTTTTTCTTATCTCACGAAATTGATTTTTATTTTAACATCGTTCGACAGATTTCGGTACGCTGTTAACCGGAAAAACGTCCCAGGCAGTGCGCCGTGACGACACAGTGCCAACGTCCAATTACAACAGCGCCTACAATTACTTAGCAACGGGCCGTTTCACGTTCCACCGTAAGAATTTGTATTATTCGTTCTATCTGTCGGCCGGGACACCGAGGCCAAGGAGTATACAGTTCATCGATGGTTCCGGTAGTATATTGGAGGAGCAAACGATCGACGCGGCGGGTGGCGTATATCAGAACGCAACGGGTAAAGTTTGCGGGGTTTGGAGACGGGTACCTAGGGATTACAGGAAATTATTACGCGAGGAACGTCTCCACGTTTCTTTCATATGGGAACCGTGCGCAAGTTTGACGGGACAATTGTCCCGTTATCGAGCTCTATCGACCGAACAATTTACGTCCCTGTTGGAACCAACAATGGGTGTCGATCGAACGCTCATGTCGGGAGCAGGTGGTACGGCGATAGTCTCGGCTTCCTCGGCCTCGGCACCCTCCATCCACGTTTCTCTGGTATTCAACGGGGTATTTCTACCGAACGATGTCTCCGAGGTGCCGATAATCGTACAGCTCGAACACGTTGAGAAGGATTACGTCGTATTGAGAGAAGAGATAGTTGTAAAGAAGCCATCGAACGAATTGAACTTCGGCGAAGTACGGAGCGCTTTATCCGGAGCAGATTTGCGCCTTTTGACGCGTGGAAAGTTATCGATCAGTATAATGTCTCGAAGAGATCCGCAGGCGTTGAGATTGTCCGGTATGGTGGGTCCACGTGTAAGCTGTGACATGTATCAGACGTTGTTGATATCCGAGAGTCCCTCGAGAGCCTCGGGATTGGCTTGGGCCTTTCTCGATCGTACAGGCGCCCTCAGATACGGCGTTAGATTGATAGGTTTGGAGGAGGAAAGCCCGTTGGTAACGTTGGTGGACGAGGGTGGCAAACGACGTACGGAACTCGAGGATCTTACGCCATCTTTAAGAGATGGTTTTGCGAATGGCACGCTCGATCGGCCAGGGCCACGTTTCCTCGAGCCATTGTTCAACGGCGAACTCTCGGTCGTCGCGGCCTCTCATTTGGGTTCGCTTTTGCGCGGCCGTCTCCTTCAAAGGCCTGTCGCCGATGCCAGGGATACCGCAGCGCCCGTATTGTTGAGAAGACTCACCGAGGATTCCCAATATCCAGCGCCAACAGCGTTGATTTGGACCGCCGTAGATCTCGATTGTGCCCTGCATTACGAACTCGAGATAGCTGGATTGGAACGGCCCAATACGAGCTCGAACGCCGAACAGGAACCCCGCACTTTCCGTTTGTACTTGGAGACGATGCCGCTTCTCGCCCAGGGCGCTCCGGTCGCTAGAAGACTCCTCGAGGAATTCACGGGTAACGTTCTCGAGGGATCCGTCACTGGACTGTCGCCGGTAGAGTTGTACAGGATTGAGTCTGGCATCGGCTTTCTCGAAGTGACGGACAAACAAGCTGGCAGTTTACTGAAGGCACCGTTTAAGGCCAGGGCACCTCTCAGTTGTCTTCCCCATTACGCCGACAACGACGTTGCCTCGGTCGTTGCTTACAATCTTCATCCGCCAAGATCGGAAATCGAAACTGGCGCCTGTTTCCACGAGACCAGATTCTACGAGGAGGGTACCCAATGGACATCCGCCAACGATCCCTGCTCGATGTGTCATTGTTATCGTGGATTGGCTCAATGCGATCCTGTACCATGTCCAGTACTTGCCTGTTCTCAGGGCAAACAGCTCAAACCAGCGACAGGACATTGCTGTCCTATCTGCTCGGGTAAGTCGTCCTCGTCGTCTCTCTCTCTCTCTCTCTCTCTCTCTCTCTCTCTCTCTCTCTCTCTCTCTCTCTCTCTCTCGCTCTCTCGCTCTCTGTGTGTCTCTTTCTCTACACTCGTCTATCGGGATTCAGAACAAAAAAGATAAAGTTACTCGCGCGAAAGATTCGTCTTCTCGATTTCGCGGTTTCTCCATCTCCCACTTTCGGTTGGGAACGGTTGACCAAGAGATCGAATACGATATCGTGGCAACGTAAACATTACAAAGTCTCCCTCCTCCCTTTACTCTCCCTCCCGTTCGTACTCCGAGCCAAGACCTCCCTCGCCCCGTCGTTCTGCGGGTTTTCAAGTAGCTAATCGCGCGCTCGAACGTGAAACTATTTGAAAATCTCTTTTCAACGTTGATACCTTTACAGTTACACCGACGAATGGCACCACCACCATAACCACCGCTACCACCAACATCACGGGCAAGAGCAACGTCACTTACGCGGGAAGAGGTTGCATATTGGCCGGTCAATATCATCCAGCTGGAGCCTCTTGGCATCCTTATCTACCGCCAGTTGGATTCGACACTTGCGCCGTTTGCACCTGCGACGTAAGTTCAAATATATCCGATCAACAACTATTATCTCTTCCTACCTTCCCAATGTAAAAATTCTTCTTTATCGTCGCGACGATACAACGACGTCTCTCGTAAGCTTTTCCAATGCACTCGTTTTAAGGATTTACTTTCACTCGTACGAAAGCGTTTCGCAACGTCAACGTCATTCTCGATATACCATATATTACGATTCTAAGTAATAATAAAAGTACACGTGATCTTAAAATCCAAAGAGATAATATATGAATGCGGTACACACACACACACACACACACATATATATATATATATATTACGCAAGAAAGAATGCGATATATGAATTCTGACCAGTCACGAGAACTGGTGCATTCGATGTAGATGCATACGCGTTCGACTATTCCCGACCACGTAGGGCCGACGAAATCCCTATTGGACGAGTATTTCAAAGAAAATTCGAGGGAAGCAAAGTAGGAAGAAAGGAAGAAAAGTTGGGAAAGCTTATACTGCGACGTTATCCCCCGGCGTTTCTTCTTTCATTCTTTCATTCTTTCATTCTTTCATTCTTTCGAACCGCCAGGTAAAATTCTCTTCGAGCGAACGAGTTACCAGCATGCATCTTCGTTCGTTCCTGCGTTTGTCTTTTAATTGCTCCGAAAGGAAGCATGAAGGCAGGTGGGAGGTGAGAGGCGGTAAAACGAGAGAGAGAGAGTGAGAGAGTGAGAGAGAGAGAGAGAGAGGCGAGAAGCCTACGAGAGTCTCATTCGTACCTCGTCCATTTATCTTACAGGCTGTCACGTTGGAGGTGAAATGCCCGAGAGTGCAGTGTCCGCCATTGGATTGCGACGAGAAGATCGCCTTTAGGCCTGACAAAAAGGCATGCTGTAGGCAATGTCCTATCACCGCGCCGGCAAATTCGGCGACAGGATTGAACGGCAATACGGAGGGTATGAGTTTGCCGCGGGATCAGGCGGCACCCTCGACCCGTCGTTCACCCGAAGAAATATTAGCTACGGGTGGTTGCAAATATCCCCTCGGTGGACCATACGAGAACGGCATGGAATGGCATCCGAGGGTTCATTCTCACGGGGAGATGAAGTGCGTTAAGTGCCGATGCAAGGTGAGAAGAAATATTAATATATATATTTTTATATATATATATATATATCTTTTATTAGGGATCTTTCTATTATATATATATATATATATATATATATATATATATATATATATATATATAGAAAGATATTAATTATAGATTAAGGATATATCGTTATTAGAGGATATATTCCCTAGATAGATGACTAGATATACCCTATAGGGAATAAGGTCAGTTTTTAATAAGGTTATAAGGAATCTCATTCGTACCTCGATCGTTTTAAAGCTCCATTTCCCCTCCTTCTATCCCCTTCCCCAATCTCTACGTCAAATCCACCTTCCCGATCCCACCTCCCACGCAATCCACGACCGACGGTCCATCGTCGTCGTTGTCGTTGCGCGCGTTTAGATTAATCTTATTTATCGGGATTGCAATTGAAGAATTTCCGATCGTGCGAGACTCGTTGTTGCCAGGCAAGATTCTCTCCTCGGCAACGACCACACGGCTCCGCTTTACTTTTGCTCCTTGTTCGCGCGCCGTATGCGCTCGCTCGCTCGCTCGCTCGCTCGCTCGTTCGCTCGTTCGCTCGTTAGAAGAGTAACCTCATTGCAATATCCAGAGACGGGCACGACGAGAAACCTTTAAGGAGAAAACCTTTAACCGGACTCGTTCGCCCGGACCGACCATTAAAAGGGTCCATCCATTACGATGAAAATGGAACATGGCCTCGGTCTCTCTCGTTCCTCTCTGTGTACGCTCGGGCGACCGTATCGGGGCCTCGTATTTCGAAAGAAATCATCGTCGTCGTCATCGTCATCGTCGTCATCCGTACGTTCGTAAAACGTTCGTGAAAACTAAAAAGAATTTTCCTTTTCTTTTTCCTTTTTATTCCCCGATTTGGTTCTCGATAATATAAAGGATTATCGTACCTCATTCGAATACCGATCGATATTATTTAGCGATTGATGTTTATTATTATTGAGAAGGTATGCCGGATGAAAAGACGGACAGTTCGAGCGAGCGAGTGAGCGAGCGAGAGAGAGAGAGAGAGAAGAAAGTATCCTTCCCCAACCCCCCATTGAGACGGACCTTAACCAAGGATGAACTTGATATTCTTTCAGAATGCCGAGGTCAGGTGCGAAAGGAAACGCTGTCCGAGATCTCTCTGCAACTCGATAGCGCATCAGATAAAACGCGGCGAGTACACCGTGACGGAAGCCGACGATTGTTGTACGGCACAGTGCCGTCGTTCGAGACGTCATCATCGTAACAACAATCATCATCCCCCGAGGCATTCGGTCTCCCCAAGAGAATTGAGCTGAGTACTGCGAGAGGACAGATTCTTCTTATCTTCGAACGCGGGAGGGGCAGGGTCGGGATAGGGAGGGAGGGAGGGGAGGGGACGGAGGCGGGGACGGGGGAAGAAGCGAGTTCTATTTTTTCTTTTCTTTTTTTTTTTTTCTTTTTTT
>OU427009.1:5474668-5484668 GCA_911387935.1 Dolichovespula saxonica
AATATCCTCGAACAAGAAATAATATTCGTATTTGACAAAAGAATAAAGAACAGAATTTCATTAAGCTCACCGATGAACGAGATTTCCTACGCCTTCCAATGGTTGTTTCATACCAGTTGAAGATTCAGCCTGTACGACGAATACTGCAGCGGGTTTGAATCTTTTCAAATATAATTCTAAAGTTTCGAGATCGAAACCAATTCCGTATTCGGTCGTCAGGAATTTAATCTACGACATCAATTGTACTGTTAATGTCTATTTGATAATGTCTGTTCCGTTTGCCTTTTATTTTTTTTTTTTTTTTTTTTTTCTATTCTAATGGGTTCGAAAATGTTCGTACACGTGCACCAATACGATTCGCCATATCGGCGGCACGTTCACCCCAAATTCCACATTTAGCAATCAACACTGTTTCTCCTGGCTCGATTAAATTTCCCAAGCATGCCTCCATGCCGCCGTGAGCCGCTGTACTCAGTGCCAAAGTTAATTCGTTTTTCGTTTGAAATGCGTATTGAATTCCCGCCTTGATGTCGTCCATTAACTGCAAAAATATATCGCAATATTCTACAGGATTTTCTTCTTTCTTCTTTTTTTCCTTTCTTGTTTCTTTTCCTTTTTCTTATTTATTTTTTTTTTTTTTTTTTTTTACTTTTTACAAATACCTTAAACATTTCCGGATGAAGATGGCCTATCACCTGATGCTCCAATGATCGTAAAACTCTTTGCGAACAATTACTTGGTCCAGGTCCCATTAATATTTTTTTGGGTATCTCTAATGGCTTTAAAAGTTCCTTTGGCGGATCCACTTCCATTTTTAAATGAGTACTATTATTTTGATGCGACTCTGATCAAATTATATTCAGTATTGAATGCAGCACAAACAAGTTACATAAACTCTTATCTTCTAGGAGAGGGGAAAAGAAAGTATTGCTTATCGGGATTTATAAATAAGATTTATCAGAGACACTAGTTTTTTCGTAATACACACACACACACGTCTATATATATACATATATATATTATGTATTACGGTAAAAACCGTTATATTATTTAATTATATTATTATTATATTTTCTCTATTTTTGTTTACCATAAGAATTTGGAACAGATTTATTTCTTTTACAAAATGAAGCAAAAGTAAAAAATATCTGACAATGATATCTGTTTTACCAATCAAGTTAGAGAAAGCTGTAATAGTAGATTTCTGTTTTATTGATCGAGTGAATAAGTCGGTAACAGAAGATTCCTATTTTATTGGATTCGCAACAAAGAG
This sequence comes from Dolichovespula saxonica, assembly GCA_911387935.1. Taxonomy (NCBI): domain Eukaryota; kingdom Metazoa; phylum Arthropoda; class Insecta; order Hymenoptera; family Vespidae; genus Dolichovespula; species Dolichovespula saxonica. The sequence goes on from OU427009.1 coordinate 5,475,942, forward strand.
GTTGCGGAATTTATCGAAACATTATAATTTAAAATACGCGATCGATTACTTGCCCACTTAATAGTTTCGCATCATGTGATCATTTTGTTTCATTCAAAGATTAGCTTACAAGGACGTGATTAGCGCAAACGTGCCATATCTTAGCGCGTCATGTGATCCTGATACAAATTCAACTTTAAAAAGAAAATGTCCGCAAATCGAATTTTTGAACAGGAGAACATAATTTACCAGGAGGTGGCACGATTCCGCGTGCCACCTCCTCGCTCGTTATGTTATCCTGATACAAATTCGGATTTGCAGGGAAAAATTCCGCGTTGTCCACAAATTGAGTATTTGATCAGGAGAACATAAGCAACGAGGAGGTGGCACGCGGAATCGTGCCACCTCTTCTAATGTCATGTTATCCTGATACAAATACGGATTTGCAGGGAAAAAATTATGCGGAATCCACAAATCGAATTTTTGAACAGGAGAACATAATTTACCAGGAGGTGGCACGATTCCGCGTGCCACCTCCTCGCTCGTTATGTTATCCTGATACAAATTCGGATTTGCAGGGTAAAATTCCGCGTCGTCCACAAATTGAGTTTTTGAACAGGAGAACATAAGCAACGAGGAGGTGGCACGCGGAATCGTGCCACCTCTTCTAACGTCATGTTATCCTGATACAAATTCAGATTTGCGGGAAAAAAATTATGCGGAATCCATAACGTGAAATTTCGAACAGCATAGTATGACTTATTATTATTTAACTTAATTCATTTTTTTCCTGGCTTTATGTGATAAAACGCAGGAAGTATTTTCGATTTGTCTTATATTTGTAACAGAAAGGCCAATTTTTTTCGACACTTAACCTGCAAAAAAAAAGAGTAAGACAACGAACAAATCTGTAAAAATATTTTTTTTTTGTCGGTTGACTGCCTCGCGATTTATTCCAATTCTAAACGATACACGCTCTATATGTAATTCTAATTTAAGAAATACGTAAAAAAGAAAAATAAATATAAAAGCATTTTATTACTTATCACTTCATTTGTCATTTTTATTTTTAGTACACGACAGTGTACGATAAATAATTGATAATAATTTTTATCTAGTTAAAAGTAGTGTTAAACCGGTGTGAAATAATAAGAGAATAATTTTTCTGTATATAAAGTAATATATTTTTTACGATATTACGTTGACGTGTTATTATATTTTCAATCTAACTGATTAATCCGACACGACTTAACCTAGTTTCACTCATTATCGTGCGATTCTGTTCTCAAGTTACAGTATTTTTTTTAAATGTAAATGATTTTTGATTTATACGTTCTAATAGCATTTATAAATGAAATTGATGAATATATGAAAAATCAGTAGGAATATTTATCGTTATTCTTTAAAGATATATATATATATTATCATGCAAGTTCTAACATTTTTTTTTTACATTACACTTTTGTGGAACATTCTTGTGCAATGTGGATCTTCTGAAAAAGATTATTTCGTGATAGAAGCCGATGATAAGAAAGAACGTGATTTGTTACCAAAACGCAATTTAAATCAACTCAAATACAATCCTACCTGGGACAGTTTAGATGCTAGGCCACTTCCTGGTTGGTACGACGATGCTAAATTTGGTATATTTATTCATTGGGGAGTGTTCAGCGTTCCCAGTTTTGGTTCGGAATGGTTTTGGAATAATTGGAAAGGTATGCATTTACCAGTCGGCAGAACAAAATGACAAAACATTATTTTGTGTTAACATTTTTTTTCTCGTATTTGTAGAAGAAACTGGTACTATATATCATGATTTCATGAAGAAGCGGTATCCACCTAATTACACTTATCAAGATTTTGCTCGTGACTTTACGGCAGAATTTTTTAATGCATCTCAATGGAGCGAAATGTTTCAAGCCTCTGGCGCGAAATATGTCGTATTAACTAGTAAACATCACGAAGGATATACGTTGTGGCCGTCGAAATATTCCTTCAGTTGGAATTCCATGGAAGTCGGGCCACAGAAAGATCTGATTGGTACTGTACACGTTCATTTATACGTGAATTGAATTGTACTTAATATTTATTTGCACCGTAGGTGAATTAGCGGCGGCGATAAGATCGTCTACCGACATCAAGTTTGGATTGTATCATTCCTTATACGAATGGTATAATCCCATGTATCTCGCGGACAAAAGAAATAATTTTACGACGGATCACTTTGTTACCCAGAAAATAATTCCAGAAATGCACGAGCTTATTGAAATGTACGAGCCAGAAATTATTTGGTCGGACGGCGATTGGGAAGCTACAGATTCTTATTGGAAATCAAAAGAATTTTTATCTTGGTTATATAACGAAAGTCCCGTAAAAGATACAGTAGTCGTAAATGACAGATGGGGAACAAATATTCCGTGTCATCATGGGGATTTTTACACTTGCACAGATCGTTATAATCCCGGTATATTTTTATGGGGCGATTAGATTTAATTTCTTTCTTTTCTCTCCCTCTCTCTCTCTCTCTTGATAGAAACAACATAATTTGTATTATTACTTTGAAATACTTTCAGGAGTACTTCTACCGCACAAGTGGGAGAATTGTATGACCATCGATAAAAAGTCTTGGGGATTTCGTAGAAATGCTGCCTTGGAGGAATATTTTACGCTTGACGAATTAGTTAAGGAATTAGTAACTACAGTAAGTTGCGGTGGAAATTTATTGATGAACGTCGGCCCGACCAAGGATGGTATTATTTCTCCAATATTCGAAGAAAGATTACGTGGAATAGGTTCATTTGTTTTTATATTATTAAGAAGTTAAGATATCGAACACAACTAGTATAATGATTGACTTTAATAGGTTCTTGGTTGAAGGTAAATGGCGAAGCCATTTATAATACTAAACCTTGGAAGATACAGAATGATACGTTAACGAGTAATATATGGTATACCCAAAGTAAAAATGAAAAACGACTTTACGTATTAATTCTAGAGTGGCCAAAGGAAAGTATCTTATCTTTGGGTTCTTTAAAGGTTCCTGACAATACGCGCATATCATTGCTTGGCCTTACAAAACAATTTGAAGTATGTATTTTATGTGAGATATTATACGTGAGACCGTCTATAATGATGCATATCATTAATTTTTATTATTTATTGTATAGTGGGAGCAATATCGGACGAAATTAGTTGTTTATTTACCGTATGAAGCTCATAAAGGAGAACCGGCATGGGTATTGAGAGTTGAACAGGAAAAAAAAAAAAAAAAAAAAAAAAAAAAAAAACAAAAGAAAAATAAGAAAAAAACAAGGAAAAAAACTATTATTCACAATTGTATTAATAACATTAATTTACAGAATATAGTAATATATAAAATTTCATATTTAACTTTGTATGAATTCAAAAAAGCATATATATATATCTTTGCAGTTTCTGCCTATACAATAAAAATCTTGTAAAGAACATTAACGTAATAATAATAACGAAAAATAACGTAATCGCACTTTTAAATGATATGACAAGTGCTTTATGATGTGATCAGTATGCAATGCCAACGTTCAATGTTATTTTTATAATCTTAATCGCACATTAAACATTAGCAACTTCATAGAGATAAGCGCCCAACAATTTTGTCTGGAAAAAAAATTATCATGGTTTTTTTTTTTTTTTTATTTTTTATTTCAGATAAGCCGAATCTCTTTCCTCCTTTTAATAACTACGGAGAGAAATATACTTACTCCTTGAATGTAATTATATATATTTAACTTCTCATTTTGAGAATGGGCTCCATCATCACCTGCTCCAACAGGCAAGAGTAAAACATTTTTACCTGTAACCTCTTGGAATGTGAGAGTAACCGGAATAGATCCACCCTCGCGAGAAAGATCAGGCTCAACATTATAAACGTGCTTAGTAGCATTTCGACCGGCCACATAATTCGGATGATCAGGATTTTCTGACCACGGTTTGCCTCCATGATTCATAATAACATTAAATATATTTGGACTTTTTCTAGCTTCCCATTTATCTTTCAAATATTTTGTTACTTTTTCAACAGTTAACTCTGGCGTCATGTTAGGTACTAATCTAATTGAAAACTTTCCAATAACCTTTCTTGGAATAACAGTTTTTGCACCTGGTTCGCTAAAAGCTCCTTCAATTCCATGAAGGGATAAACTTGGCTGTCTCCAACGGTGCATTAAAAGTTGAATCTTACGGTGAAAAGAGAGTTGAAAAATTTAATATTTAATTTTTGTATAAATAATTTGAAGTAAGTTTGGAAAGAGGAAATTTTTTTTTTTTTTTTTTTTTTTTTTTTTCTTTGTAAATACCTTGTCCTCATTATGAGGTAATGTAGTTGCTCCGCAAGAATTGCGAAGTTCATTCACATCAAATTCAATAGTTTCATAACTATTTAATTCTTGAACGGTAATAGGAGCAACGTTATCATAAATTCCATTTATCAATATTTTCCCATTGACGTCTACTAAAGTATTCATCAAATAAACAAGATCCGCCATTGCTTCATGTATAATACCGCCGAACGTCCCGCTATGCAAATCCTTGCTCGCGCATGTTACCTCGATTTGAAAATAACAAATTCCTCTTAAACCGTACGTAATGCAAGGTTTCTTAGTTCCCAACCAATAGTTATCGGATATGCAAACATAATCCGTTCCATTTAAGAAAGTATCCTTACGGCTCCAAAGCAATTCATCCAATCCTTCGCTCCCGCTCTCTTCCATACCTTCAAATACAAACTGTAAACTCAAAATTAGTTTACGTTCAAAGAGATTACTCTATTGAAAATACCTTTAGATTAACTGGAATGTCAACACCGATAGATTTGAAAGCTTGAAGAGCATGAAGCCAACACAAAACTGGTCCCTTATCATCCGTACTACCACGTCCATAGAGTTTACCATTTTTTTCTGTAAGAACGAAAGGCTCCGTATCCCAACCGTCTTCTTTAAGCGCAGGCTGGACGTCTAAATGTCCGTACACGAGGACAGTTTTCTTTTTAGGATCGGAACCAAGATTTCCCAAGAGTACAGGTGGAAGCATAATTTCGGTATCGTTTGGCAATTTTTGTACTCCTATATCTGCCAATTCCGTAGTAGCACCAAGTTCTTTTAATTTTTGTTCCATCCATTTTACCATAATAATTATTTCGTTTCTATGATCCGGCCATGCGGAAACCGATTTTATAGAAACTGCCTCTCGCAGATTATCGATATATTGTTCCTTATGATCATCTATATAACTACAATAAACATTAAAATATAAACAATATATAAACAATATATATACATATATATATATATGTTTTATTAACAAAAAAAAATAACATATTTTTTCTTTATTATTTGAAATAAAACTTATATTACCCAAATAACTTTATTAATGTCTCGGGAAGTTTTACTTTTTGCTCCGTCATTTTAAAAGAAACAGTTAATATGTCGAACTAAGAACTGACAATATGTTTCGAGTATTATATGTAACTGAGAAATAAAAAGTAAAAGAACAAAAATGTATAATATAATACTGCAAAGTCAGAACATCACGAATAATGATTATCTTATCTGTTTGCTTGTCGTTTCTCTTTTTTTTTTTTCAGTTAATTTTGGCGTTTTATGACCACTTAAGGAGTTATCTATACATTATGTCTCCCGAAGCTACATCTGACGGCGAGAGATCTAAACTAATTTCGAATATTAACATTTTTCATCTTTGATCACACAACAACAACATGAGTACAGTCGTAATATTTGTAAAATTTTCCGTAAACCGTAAATTTTTCGGTGAAAGATAAGAAGCACATGAATTTTATACGAATTCTTTTTATGCGAGTCCTTGAGAATATTCATTTCACGTCGGGTTTGCACAAAAAGATCGAAGTAAATTATAACGAGCTATCGACAAATGATTTTCTAATTAAAATAAACAAATACATTCAATCGTTCATACTAATCGATCTTAGGAATAATTTCATCGTCATTCGAACGATAATTATATCAATTATATTATATTTTTTTTTATCGACGTTCGCTTCTTTACCGACCAAGAATACTCCTTTCGGAATTTTTACCGACCGGTAGATTTTCGATTAATCTTAAGTGATCTGCTCCGAGAGATGGCGCTTATTTGAACGTCGATAACGTAGCTCGACAAATTTTTATCGACGGGGGAAAAATATATATATACACATATACATACTTTTAATTTAAACAAACGATTGCAAGTTTGTTGAATATAAATATATGCGATTTAAACATTTTAACTTATCGCTTGTGCAATTTCTAAAGCAAGTATTTAAATTAATCCATAGACGAATCTCCACATTGAAAGTACTTTGTTTTATTGTAAAACTATGCACTTGCGTCGAATTTTTATTTTCTATAATAAGATCAACATGATTGTAAGGGCTCGTCGTTCGATTGAAGAAACATATAGTATGAAGAGACATTGAAATGAAAAGAAAAGAACGAACATAAAAGAAAAAAAAACATAAAAAAAAAGAAAGAAAGAAAGAAAGAAAGCGTGAAACTGAGAATCGTCTTGAACGATGTTTAGAATTAATAATGATAAGGGTGTGGACACTAAAAGGAAGGGCGTCCATCGATGATGTAGACTTTTTGGAGGAGCGTAGAATATCTATCCTCTTCGATATGAACGAAAAGAGGAAGAGGAAAGTAACGTTGAAGAGAGGGGAAGAGAGAGAGAGAGAGAGATGGAAAGAGGTAAAGGAGATTTCGAGCGTAGGAGGAGGTGAAGAGGCGAGGAGGAGGTGAGGAGGAGGTAAGGAGGAGGAGGGTAAAGATTTTGGCACCCTGCTGTGCCTCCTAATTGCCTCGCCTTCCTTGCCTCGAATCCTCCGCGTCTTCAGCACGCCCTTGAACCCTCTCGTGGCTCCACGTAAGGCCCTAAAAGCCTACCAAGTTCTGAAGTCCTCCTCCTCCTCCTCCTCCTCCTCCTTCTCTTCCCCTTCTTCTCTCTCTCTCTCTCTCTCTCTTACGTCCAGGACGCTGAATAAGCAACATCATCTATCACACTGCGCGAAACGATATATTTGTTTTTACTGGTTCTCTTTAATTATTTACAACCAGCCTCTGGGCGGAGCGCGGTCCTCTCTTTCTCATTTGTAGAAATTTTCTTTTTCGTCGAGGTACTTCCCCTTTTTGTGATTCGGCCCAATTTTCCGCATTTTTTTCCCCTCTTAGAAAGAAAAAGAAAAAGAAGAGAAGGTAGACAATGAGTTCATTAGGGCCCCTTCCCTCCCCTACCCCCCTTCCCTCCCCGTTAGAACGAATTCTCTTTTCACTGTTTCCAGTACGATCAGGTTAAACCACGTTAGATGCTTTGAAAAAAAAAAAAATAACAAAAAAAGGAGGAAAAAAGCATGAAAGAAGAAATTATTTCACCCAAGTTCGAATCTCGGAAAGAGAGAAAAGAAGAGTCGTTCGTATTTCGGAACGATGATACATATCATTTAACCCTCTCCCTAACTTTTGTTTTTCTTTTTTATTCTTTTTTATCTTTCCTTTTCTTTCTTTTTTTTTTGCCATACGTGGAATGTCCGCGATGGTATTCATGATGAAACGCGATCTTGGTATTGGAACCACCATATAATGACTAGGAAGTCTGGAGGCGTGGTAATGAGGGCTGGCCTGGGGCCTCACTCTCTCTCTCTCTCTCTCTCTCTCTCTCTCTCTCTCTCTCTTTCTTTTTCTCTTGGGAGTCCCTCTTTCGTGAACTTCTTTTTCGTTTTTCCTCTTTCTCCATTTCCCTTTCTCAGTGTCTATCTACTATCTCTTTCTCTTCGACGTCGGGTGATCGTGAGCCGCGGGGCCCACAGGAGAATCGTTCTGGGACCGTCTTTTCTAGCCGGTCTAGCTGGGTGATAAATTACGGTCGAGATATCGGCACCTCCTCCTGTCTATTCGCCAAGGTATATAACGCAACGTTTCTTCCTTCGAAACGTGCTCCTCTTCGAAAGGTTCGAAGGAACCAACCAACAACACACAACCACCATCGCCACCCTCTCCCTCACCCCCCTCCCCACCTTACACCGTCTCACTCGACTTTCTTTCGTATTCTCTCTCTCTCTCTCTCTCTCTGTTTCACTTTGTCTTCTTTGGCATTCTCATCTCTTCGGACTATAGGGAGAGAGAGAGAGAGAGAGAGAGAGAGAGAGAGAGAGAGAGAGAGAGAGAGATAGTTCACTCGAGATAACAATCTCGAAGATAATCGATCTTCCTATTGCGAATCGTCGCGATACTTTCTCTCTATTGTCCCAAAGAAACTTAGACCTTCTTAAACGTCAGCCAGTTTTGAATATGTTAGATCGATCTAACCAGCATCAACCTTGTTTAACTAGGAATAATACTAATAATTAATTAACGTATTCTTCAACACGATTTTTTTGTCTCTTAAAAGAAAGACAGAAAAGAGAGAAAATACAAGAGTTTTCCCAAATTATCTTTCGTTAAAAGGACTGTTCAAATTTTAAATAGAGAGAGAGAGAGAGAAAGAGAGACAGAGAGAGTATTATGCGTGAAATGAAGAGTTTCGTTTTAGAAACAAAGCTATATATATATATATATATATTTCTTTTTTTTTTCTCGAGCCTGTTAGCCGAGCTTCGCGTATTCCTTTCTTTTTTAGAACAGAAGGAAAGAGGTCGAGAGAGGATTCTTTTAGGATATAGGAGCATGCTTGCTTTCTTGCTTTCTTGCTTGCTTGCTT
>OU427009.1:5487168-5509668 GCA_911387935.1 Dolichovespula saxonica
ACTAACAACACCGTTTAACAGAACGCACCCTCGAAAGGACGCGAGGACCTTTCCGATTTTCACGCTTTATTAACGGGCCGAATTTCGTATAACACGTTGCAACCATACCACAAACGTAAATACATACATACATACATATATGTGTGTGTGTGTGTGTGTGTGTGTACATATGTAAATGCCGTGTAAAAAAAGAAAACACGTAGGAAAAAAAAATCTCGAGAGGGAGCAAGAGTTGTGAAAAAGAAACAAAAAATATACGAACCTTTTAAAAGAGATCGACGTGAAAAGATCTACAGACTCAAAAAAGATCGATCAATCTCTCTCTCTCTCTCTCTCTCTCTCTCTCTCTCTCTCTCTCTCTCTCTCTCTCTCTCTCTTACTTTCTGTCGATTTTGTTTTCTCAAAAGCGTCACCGAGTAGCCGTAAGCTTATACGCAATGCAGATTCCGCGCGATCTTTCGGAATGATCTAGTTTTAAACAAAGGAAGGAAAGGGAAAGAAGGAACAGAACAAAAAAATGAGAAGAAAATAAGTGAGAGAGGGAGAGAGAAATATAGATCGTTTCGATCTTTGGTTTAACTTTTGGTCTTGCTTTATGGACCAATCTCTGCAAGCGGGATCAGATGTCGTGCGCGCGCGCGCGCGAAAGAGAGAGAGAGAGAAAAGAGGAAAAGAAATCGGTAACCGATCGTGCAAGATACATAAATGCATCGACAAGACTACCTAACAGTGGCTACTCTCCCTCATGTGATTTTTTTTCTCTCTCTCTTTCTCTCTTTCTCTTCTCATACCTTTTCGTCTTTTGCATTTTGTTCCTTTCTCTCTCCTTCTCTCTCTCTCTCTCTCTTTCTTTATCTATCTTAGGTGGTTACTTTTATCCGATCGCCTTCGATGCAGAGCGTCCTCCTCTTATCGCCAGCTTTTACATTGTTCGGGGAACATGATCGAGACGAGAGGAGGAAAAAAAAGAAGAAGAAAAAGATTGAGAGAGAGAGAGAGAGAGAGAGAGAGAGAGGAAAGAGAGAAAGAGAGAAAGAGAATACATTATTCAAGAGCGTTAATTCGCATATTACGTGCGTCTCGTTCCTTTTTGGATCGGTTCCCCTATCGTCTGCATCGCATCGACGTTGACACTTTTACGTAAGAGTCGTTTGATCGACCTCGATTTATTGTTCAAAAAAAAAAAAAAGAAAAAAAGGAAAAAGAACAAACGAAAAATCTATATATACGCGTTCTATCAATGGTGTACACACCTCGTTTATTCGTCTAATCCTTTCTAAATACGATTCGCTAGGTTAACGAGGGAAAATTTTGTGACAAGCGTTGCAATTGCATTCGCAAATACGTACATATAAATATGTATGTGTATATATATATATATATATATATATATATATATATATATATATACATATATATATATATATCCGTGTATAAACGCCATGTAAAAAAAAAAAAAAGAAAGAAAGAAAACTCGAGAGGTTAGAGTCATTGGTTGGGCCATTTGTAGAAATAGTGAATTTCTATATGAATGGTATGGCTGGAGATGGCGTGAATGGTTAAAAAAAAAAAAGAAAAAAAGAAGAAGAAGAAAGAAAAACCCATGACGTACCCATGGTGTACGTTAAAGGAAGGAGACTTTTCGGTAAACGGATGGATAATGTTATTCGGGGGCACTACGTTTCTCATTATCGACTTTAGGATGTCATTATGTTCCATTGGGAAATTAGTTTTCTTAGATGGAACGACGAGGAGAAGGTGGAAGAAGAAGAAGGAGGATGAGGATGAGGATGATACCATAGAGATAGACGGACACCCTTGGAGATGGTAAAAGTGAAATTTCTCTTGAATACACGAGTAGAAGTTTAAAAATATTGTGGTTTTTGGGGATATACAGACGATAATACATACTCTCGATCTCTTATTCTTTCGGGTTATGTTTTCGACAAAACGACCCTGCTATGCTGGATCCTTCTTCGAGTATACGACGAGGGGTATACACGATGCGTAAGAGGACACAATGCTTCGAGGTAAGCGATCCTCCTTGAGAAAAAAAAGAAAGAGAGAGAGAGAGAGAGAGAGAGAGAGAGAGAGAGAGAGGTAGAAAGGTATTGTGAAAATGACCCGTTGGAAAGCCGTGAAGCCCCGTGTGTCAGAGGGACAAATTTCAGCCATAAGCGCGCAAATAAAGGATAAAGGCCGCCAAATTAGCGGCCAGTGAAAGCGACATAAATCAAAATATTAGAAAACAGCCGCGCGAATGGTTCGGCTGGCTAGCCGGATGAAGGATTTATGGGGTTGCTTCACGTTTCTATGCGTAGTTGCATTCACCTACTGGCGTATCTCTCTCTCTCTCCCCCTCTCTCTCTCTCTCTCTCTCTCTCTCTCTCTCTCTCTCTCTCTTTCTATGTCTGCGCGCACGTGTGTATAGTTCTACAACGCAACCGTTGCATTCCGGAGCGCGGATCAGTGCGACTTTTGTTTAAAACATGATCTATCGGCTTAAATACCTCGAGTGAACGATTTACGAGCAATAGGGGGTGGTGGTGGTGGTGGTGGTGTTCGTGGTCGGTTCTACGGGACGAGTTAGGGGAAGGGGAGAGAAGGGCAGTCGCGACGGGTGGATCTCTTTTACCAGGTTTCGCAGAAGCCACGCTTGCAGGTGGACTCTCACGCTTTTGTTGCAACGATTTCCAGTTCTCGACTTCGTTTCAATTCCTCGTTCCCCTCGTTCGTTCGTTCGTTCCCTCCCTCCCCGCGTCGTTCCATCGCATTCGAATACTTTTCCATTTTCGACACGCTTTTTCTCCCAAAAAAATATTATTATACTTATGCCGTTCGGCTGTTCTACGGAGAAACGCCGTTGATAGTTCGCGACGCTAAACGCACCTGTGTGAACATATCTTAGGGTTATGTTAATGCATTTCTCGGGATTGAATGCTACCGTAACGCTACCGAGATATTCATTATTCATGAGAGCCTGCCTTTATCCCCCTATGCAAGTGATAATTGCTTATTATTATTTTTGTTGTTGTTGTTATTATTATTATTATTATTATTCGGGCGATAATACCATGCTCTTTTGAATGATGAAATACGATGAACGAACGAGGGAATATGTCTTTCTTCTTCTTCTTCCTTTTTTATTTTTATTTTTTCCTTCTTGGAAAAAGATCCACGATCAGAGTGATCAGATAGACGAACGGTGTTATCGCGAACCGATATGGCAGGGGAGAACCTTTAAAAAAAAAGATCGAAAAGTTAGCAGGAGTTTTTCGTTTTCTTTTCTTTTCTTCTTCTTCTTCTTCTTCTTCTTCTTCTTCCTTCGAAACGAGTCTTTCCTTCGGAACGCACTTTAGATGGATACGTCGATAGATCGAGCCGATTTCTTGGAGGCAGAGAAGAGATCGCTCCGTAACAGAAAGGTAGACGACGATACGTCCGAAAGAAGATCGCACTAGAGATTTCATTCGTAGCTGTGGTGCAAGCTTAACCACGGGAATAATATGTATATGGGGTAGTAATATCTCTCTGGATTGTTTCTCATTATCGAAATGAACGATTCCGTTTGCGAACAGAGCGAAAAAAGGGGAACGAAAGAAAAGAAAACGAAAAAATACGAATCATCGTAAATCATCCTGCCCAATATCTCTCCTCTCTCGTTTAGTTCCGGACTCCTTACTGGGATTTAGATGTCAAGCGCGTATCCATTGGCAAACAAAAAAAAAAAAAAAAGAGAAAGCAAGAAAAAAAAAATAAAAGGAAGAAGAAGAAGAAAAAAGAAAAAGGCTAATATAAGTAGGGGGCGGGGGGAAGAGGAAAGGAGAGGAAAAAAGAAATCACTTCCACGTTAAACTTCCTGAGGGTGGTAGATCGTGGGGGGGGAGGGGTGCTTCGGGGGATAGAGGTAAGGGTGAATAGGGATGGAGGGGGTGCATCGGTCCACGTGACCTCTTATTGTGTCAGGACGGCTCTAATGATTCGTTCTGATCCGGTAGAACGGTGGAACCCTTCACGGGATTTTGTCAGGGAAACGTTTCCACTGTTAGTTTCTATCGGCAGCCCTACTTTAGCACTCCTTGCCTCGTGCCACGAAGAATGACTCCAAGGGATGACTCGATTCGCCAAGAGAGAGAGAGAGAGAGAGAGAGAGAGAGTAAATGGCTTGGTAATACGATCCGGGGGTGAGTTAGACCGGAAACTATTCGGAGCAACGACCAAGAAACCTCCCCTCCCACTCTTCCACCACCCTATCATCCTTAATTTATAGTTCGACAAGTGACGCAGCGTGTCTCTGAATAGACCTCAAAGATCCTTGGATCAATCGTAGGATGATCTTCGTTGATAGTTCATTCCTCTTTTCGCAAAATTCAATGAAGTCTCGAGGACATCTGCTCTGCTTTTTATTTCTTTCTTCTTCTTCTTCTTTTCTTTTTATTTTCTTTCGTTATTCTCTCTTCCATTCGTCGTGTCTTTGGCCCCCCGGGCACCTTCGATGTCTCTCTCTTCGTGATAAACCCATGGATTGCTTCGGGATGTATAAAAGGAAGGATTTTCGACGTTGGCATTGCTTGAAAAGAGAATTTCATTACCTATGTATGTATCTATGTATATATGTGTGTGCGTGTGTGTGTGTGTGCACGTATCACGTCACGTATATATCGCCTATATTCGATTCGATTAAAAACGATGGTCAGAAAAATATTATAAAAGTAATGACCTTTTAAGAAGTGAAGGGAGAAAGTTCAGGTTGAATAAAAAATCTATTCTCCCTTTGGGGTCGTGTTCACGTTGACTAACTCGAGGGAGATCCGTGAAAAGGATTGATTTCACGCGTGATGATTTTTTACTTGTTAAACGACGAGAGGATCCGTCGGACCGATCGCAATGCCTTCTCTCTCTCTCTCTCTCTCTCTCTCTCTCTCTCTCTCTCTCTCTCTCTCTTTCTCTTGTGGTCGCTCGCGCTCGCGCGCGCGCGGGAGAGAGAGGAAGAAAAATCCTATTTGGGCCCGTCGAGCATTCCGAGGGACGTCACGAAGAATGGGCCTCGTTTATCAGCCGACCAGCTCGCTTCCTTGTAATAAATTATTTAATTAGTACGATGTTTAATCAAAATCTCTCTATCTCTCTCTCTTCCCGATACGTCCTATTGAAGCAAAATAAGAATAAGAATAAGAGGAAAGAAAAAAGAAATGGAAGAAGAAAAAGAAAAAAAAAAGGAATGAAAGAATCTCGTAAAAAAAAATGTTTATACGTTGCGCAACCGGGGAAAATAATTTTTCCGAGTGGAGCGAGAGATAGATAGAAAGAGAGAGAGAGAGAGAGAGAGAGAGAGAGAGAGAGGGGGGTGGGTTTTTCGAAAGAATAAAAAAAAAATAAATAAAGAGGAAAAAAAAAGGATAAACGAAAGAATAAAGTTCAAATATGAAAGTGGGAGTGGAAAGGTGCGGCGAATCGAGCGACGCCGGCGTTGTTGAAGAAGGAATATATCGGGGGAAGGATAATGCATTGGGGTCCAGACAGGCCTTGTTTATAATGGGTTGAACAAGGGTGCTAGAAGCCAGTGGGGGCTCGGGCCCCCCTAAGGTGCGGTCTCATGGGGCCCGATAGGGACCGGCGGTGTTAACCGGCGGGCAGTCTTACTGCGCTCGGTGTTTACTCATGAGCCGCGCGTGGTATTTAGGGATAACAAGAGGGCCACTTCATCATCCGTACGAACGACGACCTCACGATCCCTCCCTCTCCCTCCCTCTTTTCTACAACCTTTATCTTCAACTCTCTCTCTCTCTCTCTCTCTCTCTCTCTCCCTCTCACTATCTCTTTTTTTTCTTTCATCAGCAATCGGCTCAAAGCCCTATCCATATTCCTATCAAAAGTTCTCCGTACTTTGTCGTCTATGTGAACTGAAGGAAATCGATAGGTCAAAATCGATATACCTTTTACCTCATCTTCCTCATCCTCCTCATCCTCCTCCTCGTATACTCCCAGCCTAGTTCACACCATTTATTAGATTCTTTCCTGGTATCGCCGGAGGTGTCCCTTTTATGGTAATATCGCGTTTACGCGTTGACAGTCGTCCGAGCTACCGAAGCGGTCAGGGAAAGTATGCAAATCCGGTATAGTCAAAGATTGAATTTCATTTGGTGCGGCCGTCAGACCGAAGGGGTCACTTCTCTGTCGTCGACCTCGCGACAGAACGCGCGAGATAATCTTTCGACACCCGGCATACGACGACGATTACGAAGACGAAGACGAGGACGAAGACGACCTTTCGACGTTTTACCTTTCCTGTCTTCCATATGCATTAACTCGAGAAAGGCCAAGAGAGAGACAGAGAGAGAGAAAGAGAGACGAAGAAAAAAACGATAGACCGCAATCTTATCTGTCTTTCGAATTCTTCGCGCGAGGCGCTTATTCCATTTGTTAGAACTCGATCGATCGCATCGATCGCAATCGAGGATATATCTTTATGCATAAAGATAGAAAGAAAAAAAGAGAGAGAGAGAGAGAGAGAGAGAGAGAGATGAATCGTTGACCCATGGTTCAAGTCGATACTCTTCCGGTATAAATTGTTACCGGACGAAGGGCCGAAAGGTAAAAATCATTTGACCTCCCTAATGGGAAGTCACTTTCTGACGGATGTAATAACTTCTCGAAACGTCGATCTTTATCCACGGGTTTAACCCTCTAACCACATTAACGGTTGCAGATTTCCTCCTCTTGGACGTATTAGGGTAGGATCGCGAGGACGATGGCTTCTAAAAAAAAAAAAATAAAAAAAAAAAAAAAAAAGAAAAGAAAACGTTTAGTTGTTAAACGATCGAAATCGGGTTCATGAATTTCCTTCGGCGGGGTTTCGGCCGTTTAAATACTGGCATAATTTTTCCATTTGCCCTTTGTCATTGACGGCGCCCGCCCCGACGTCGATATCGAATACTGATAATCGAATTGCCCGATTTTGAATCTGTTTTTCCTTCTGTATTTCGACACGGTCAACCAACCTACCTACGAAACACTATTACCGTTGCTACCACTACACCTCTAATAAGAACCAATGTCGTAGCTTGTAAACTAAAGGACGACCACACCGGTAGAAAACAAAATGGGATCCTTTATACGTTTCGATTTTTACAGAGGATTCCGCACCTTTTGCATTCTTCCACGTAGATATATCGTTCAAGATTAGATATTAGAAACTCGACGTCGATGCGCCCTTTTTTATTTTCTTTTATTTTTTTTTCTTTTTTTTTTTTTTTTTTTTTTATTTTCTCCTCGCTTCGTTTTGCCTTTAACGTATCCCATCGAATATGCATCGACGTAAGACATTTGTTAACTTCCCTTTTGCGTGAGACACCGTTGTTACGCTTTCTTGCTTTTCTCGGATGTTCACGCTCGTTAACATAACGAAAAATTGCTTCCGATCAGATCGGATTGGTCGATTTTCTTTTTTCTTGGCGTTTTTTTTTTTTTTTAACATTCCGATCGATCGGTCGATTCGTCAAGCAAAACCGAAGAGACAAAAAAAAAAAAAAGAAGAAAGAAAGAAAGAAAGAAAAGAAATCGTTCGATCTATTTCCTTTAAAAGACTACGACGACGACAAGGAGAAGAGAAGTCGGCATCTCGATGTCAGATATTGCGCGAGCTATTTCTCACCGATTTTTATTAATACCCATCTAACCCGAAAGAGAAAAAAAAAGGAAGAGAGAGAGAGAGAAACACTCGAGAGAACGATCGAAGAAAGAGGTAGGGGCAAATTAGGGTGACGTGCCCGTTCACTCGTCGATCTCTTCGACCCTTCCCTTCAAAAAGGAGATGACTATCGTTTTGTCCTCGAACCGGACTACCGTTGCGCTACCGTCGGCTATATCCCTTTAACTGCCACGAAACTCATGAATTCGACGCTAATTTATCGTCCTGAAGGACTACTTCTCCTTCTTCTCCATTTCTACGTCTCCCTACTCTCCTCTATTCTCATCTTTTCACGTATCCGGAATGACGAGCAAGATGTAAAATATCGGGGATATTAAAACCGCGTTGGGAACCGTGTAAATAGATCAAAGTATTATTCATATTTCTTCCTTTTTTCTTTCTCTTTTTGAGGGAGGGGAGAGAGGAAGGATGGCAGACGAAGGGGGAATGGGTTGGAGGGACGAAAGGGACGACTGGGAGGGGTCATAAGTCCTCAAATTGATCACCAACTAAGGATAAATTACATTTGGAAATGTAATACGGGGTTAAAGTAGGTAACACACGTTAGGTATATATATATATATATGTGTGTGTATGTATGTATATATATATATATATATTTATATATATATACACACCATGAATTCGCTCGTGATTCCCTTTAGGGCGAACGCATCCAATGCGAATCCAACGGACTTGGCGTCGGGGCCGCAGCAACCAGCATCACACACAACGGGGGATAATAACCAATTATTTTCGAGTATATAATTAGAAAATTACGGAGTCAGTCTTCTACCGACGTACCACAGGATGTGATCCCTTCTTTCGTTCTTATCCCTTCTCTCTCTCTCTCTCTCTCTCTCTCTCTCTCTCTCCGTCGCTTTCTTCTTCTTCTTCTGCTCCTGTCTTCCGTCTCCTCTCGATCTCAACATCCTTTCTTCTTATTTCTTATTTCTTATTTCTTATTTCTTATTCTTATTCTTATTCTCTTCCTTCCCTATAGAAAGTCTCCTTCGTGTGGCGTCAGAATTGAGATACAGATACCACGACGCAAAGTATAGAAAGAGAGAGAGAGAGAGAGAGAGAGAGAGAGGTGGATGTTCTTTCTTTTTCTCTCTCTTGCTCTTGCTCTTACTCTTTCTCTCTCTCTCTCTCTCTCTTTGCTCTTCTTCCTCCTTCTCTCTCTTCGATGCACGATTTTCTTCTTCTTGCTCTTCTTCTTATTCTTGTTCTTCTTGTTCTTCTTCTTCTACCTCTACCAATACCGCTTCCTCTTCATCGTCCAAGAACAGCGCGTGTAGGTGAGGGTGTAGAGGAGGGCCGACCTTATGGCCCTGGGCTACCGGGCTTCGTACCCAACTTGCTTCTTGTATACACGGTGTCTCGAATTCGAAAGATATCCCATCAAATTATATCGGCCGTAATTTTTTTTTCTATTTTTTTTTTCTTTTTAGAAAATTTCTATACGGAAAACTTATAAAGGACCGACGCGAGAGATAGCTTCGATTCGATCGAATAGGATCTACGAACGATCTTTCGTTTATTTTAATACCAATCAATTTGAACGTTTAAGCACGATATTATAGATTCGAATCTGTTGGTTCGTAAAGCGGAATCGATCGGCGAGGATATATCCGTCCATTGAGAATTTACTCCCTTTGATCGTGACGTTTCTATTACGTACGATCCTACGATCGTGTGTATCATCGGACGCCCTATATACCGAACTAAGGGACTCCGTCGCGGCATGCATATAGGGACTCGTGACGGCGTTAAATTATTAATCCTAAATTCTTTCGCCGCCATAATTCTCGACGGGTGATTCGTCTCGAATTAGTTCCTATTAGGCCGGTAGCCTCGCGCCAGGGCTAATTCTTCGTAGCGGCAGAGGTTCCAAACTAACGCCCCGTTCCCCCATGTCCTTTGCTTTATGTTCGCACGATGCACTTGCAATTTAAGAACTACACTGTCCTCTCGGCCCGCGATATCCATCGAGAGTAGGACGAACCTGACGAGGAGCAGGGAGAAGAGAAGACAACCAAAGGCAAATCGTTGAACCATCGACGAAACTGGTTATTAGGATCGTTTACGTAACCGAAAGAATCGTCGCACGATTACGATTTAATCCCAACCGAGAGAGTTTAAGAGATGAGAATCGGTACGAAGGACGAGAAAAAGATGATGGCTCGTTATCGCGATAGGCAATCGATAGAACGAATTCGTTCGTCGATTATTACCTTCTATCTCGAAATCGAACGAGGAAAAGGAAAAAAAAAATGAAAGTATCGAACGAGAATTACCTGCGTCACGTTATCTCGACCATGTTGGAAAAAATAAACGCTAATTGGCTAATTGTTCTCCCAGTGTCCTTTTTTTTCCCGATCCTGATAAAAAACGGATGATCGGTATATCGATATATCGAGATGCGATCTCGAAGCGACAATGACGAGACGATGACGAAATTGACGGCGAGAAGGCGAACGGAGAGACGGTACGAAGTTGGAGTTTGAATAGTAAACGATTACTCACTTGAAATTATTTTAGAGAGACGTTTTGTATCGAACGTACTTACTTACTTACTTACTTACTTAGTTACTTAGTTACTTACGATCGAAAGAACGAACGGAGAGATATATCCGTCGTAAGCTTGCACACACGTATATAGGTGTAATACTAGCGCCCGCTCTTGGAGCGTTCGAGAGCAACCCTATACGCCCGATCGTGATACCCCGCGGACTAATGCCGATAATTGCATTTTGCAGTTCGTGAATTCCTTCTTTCCTTCCTCGTCTGCTAACTCTACGTCTTCCTTTTTCAACTTCAACTCGTACTTCTAGCCCGGATTCTCGTATCTAGCTGAGAGAGAGAGAGAGAGGATAGAGATAGAGATAGAGAGGATAGAGGATAAAGCGAGAGAGAGAGAGAGAGAGAAGAGATGGAGGAAAAGGAGAGTCCCTGCTACCGCGAGTTCTATCGGCGTTTCGTTCTTTGTACCGAACGGCAATGCCGTTCTCGATGATTACTCGGATGATAACACTAGGCCTTTCACCAATTTCTATTTAACGCTAACTCCCGTTTAAAACGAGAAAATAAATTGATTCGCTTATTCGATCATTGTTTCTTTAAAACCGTTAAGCCACTTTCTTCTATCTTTAACGTCGTAAAATCGATTCATGCTCGAGTTGTTATCATTCTCCTGTTAACTTTTACCGTAGTTTTCTTAAGAGACTTTTCGTCGGGTGAGATAACGGTAATGAAAATTTTCAAAAATCCATCGATTATCTTTATCTCTCTTTCTCTCTCTCTCTCTCTCTCTCTTTTTCGTTCTCTTTTATGCGGAAGTATCAAGTTGGAATAGTGAGTGAGAAACGTTTATCGACGTTTATACCTCCGCGTATTGCGAGGTGCATTCTAAAACACGAGGAGATCGAGACTTTTATACTGGCTCGTATACTTGTATCTAACTTGTGTAACACGGACACGACGTCATAAATACGCGGCTGGACATCGAGGGCACAAGTGGTTCTCAGTTTCTCTCTCTCTCTCTCTCTCTCTCTCTCTCTCTCTCTTACTTCTTCTTCTTTGTATATAAAAGTATACATACAAGCTCGAACATTATATGTATATATATATATATATATATATATATATATATATATATATATATATATATATATGGAAGAAAAAGGAAGCCGATCTTATATCGTATTTTTCAAAGTTTCGATCATCGATCTATCGATCTATCGATCTATCTGGGCCCCTAAGGTATATCTCCGAGACGTCCGGACGGACCTTCGAACGTTAAAATGAGCACGAGCGAAAGAGGAAGGAAGGAAGGAAGAAAGAGGTAGAGGTACCCCTCCCCCTCCATTCCCCAACCCATCCCACCTCGCCCTCCTACCTCTCTCTCTCCTCTTCCCTCACGTCCCCGAAAACTTTCGGCGAGATAACGATCGAAGAGCTGAAATATGCACCACGCCAATTTGCCGATCAAAATTATTATTAAGAGGTACCTGTGCCGTAGAAGGTAGCACGAGGTAGACCGAAGAAGCGATCGAACAGGCGCACCCTAACACACCACGGCCGTACCTCCTTCTCTCCTTTTGCACCGTCAGCCTATAATATTCGATGTGCGAAAATCGGAAAGACTGTAAAGTAAGACAGAGAGAGAGAGAGAGAGAGAGAGAGAAGTACTGCTCGAGATGGACTCTAAAGTCGGATAGAAGAAGTAGGAGGAGAATAGTGAGGGTGAGAGAGAGAGAGAGAGAAGATCTATACCTCTTATGAAATATATATCGTAAAGACTGACTGAGCGAGCGAGTAAGAAAGTAAAAGAAAGAATAAGAGATAGAGAGAGAAAGAGAGATACGAAGAAGAAGAAGAAGAAGAAGAAGAAGAGAGAAAGGGGAGGTTAAGCCTGTAATCACGAGATTGCCAGAAGCTACTGCAGCTGATTGTTATCTTGTATCTACACCCACCACTTTATCGCCGGCCATCTTATTACCCTCGACATATTGACGTCACGCACGTATACGAACGAAGAATTCCCTCTTAACGTCTCCCCCCCCCCTCTCTCTCTCTCTCTCTCTCTCTCTCTCTCTCTTTTCGTCGCTTTCCCTCTCTTATTCGTAGGAAAGAGCAGGAGCAACAGCAGCACCAACAGCAGCAACAGCAGCAGCAGCAGCAGCAACATCGTCTCGGACGTTCCTCGCAACGATCGTAAAAGCTGACCGCCTTTGGCCATCGAGATGCACCCTTCTTTGGACCTCCCCTCCCCCCGTCACTCCCTCGCCCCCGCAACCCTTCCCTCCCTTTTCCACGTCCGTCCCCACGTCATCGCCCGATTATCATTATTCGTGAGATTACTCCTGTCGTCGCCGGTAGCGTCGATTCAGAAAAGGGACGAGTAGGTGTACTCCCAACATCAATTTCTATGTATTTAAACGTTATCGCAAAAGGAGAATCGAGATGGGAGTTCAACGAAGGTAAGGAAAGGGAGTTGAGGGTTAACGCGTATGCATTAAGCAAAAGCGTCACACGTTTACCACCGCGAACCCGAAACGTCGTCAAAGTTTCTCGCGAAACGTAGGACACCGAGGGCTTCGAATAGTTTCGCGCTTTAGGCAGGCTCAAACCACGAGAGAAAGAGACAGATAGATAGATAGATAGATAGTTAGGGAAAGAGAGAGAGAGAGAGAGAGAGAGAGAGAGAAATGGCGGTCGATTTCAAACGCAAATTCGACTAAGGCCTGAGGTTTCTCACCCGTGAATCCCTCAGTGAGTTTCGTTCTCTTTCCTAAGCGTTATACTGCTCCTCCATCTGTCCTTCTCTTGCCCGATGATAGTTGTGGTTCGCAAAGTTAGCTTCGGATAACTAAGCCTGAACTGGACCTTCTCTCTCTCTATCTATCTATCTATCTCTCGTCCGTTATAATCTAATCCTAGTCTAGTCTAAACTATTCCCCTTGCTTTCTCGCAGCCAAGTAAGATCGATCTAAAACGCGTACCGGTTCAGTAATAATGGATATTTCGTTGAACAACGTTAAATGTTGATAATTTGATCGACAACAAATGAAGAAGAAAAAAGCGAAAGAAGAATTTGTTTGGTTTTGTTATACGATTTTTGAGAATCGACGACGTCATCATCCCAATGCGCCGCACCTATCATCCGTGATCGAATCGTACGGGATTTGCCGTTCGCGATCGTCGAAATTCGGCTCACGGAGCCTCCGGCAGTAAATAAACCATTGTCCTCCGTAGTCTACCCCTCTTCCACCACCACCACCACCACCACCACCACCTTCTTCGGCCCATCTCCAACTCTCCTACACCTCCTACACCTCCTACACCTCCTACACCTCCTACACCTCATACACCTCCTCCGCCAACATTCACCGCTATCACTCTTCTTTCGCCATGTTCCCTCTACCTTCGGCATATTTCTTTTACGGTCTTCGACTATTTTCAAACACACACCTTACCTTCGTACCGGTACAAGTTGAATGTATTTACGCCTGTCGATTGATTTTCTTCGCGAGGGGCCGCTTAACGTGCCGCTATGCGAAAGCGTTTCGAATATCTCCGTACGTTTCCTAGACGTTTTCTAGTAATACGGTATACCGCAAACGATATACCTAAGTGCCATGTAACTAAGTACTTACGTACATCGTAGTAATGACGTAAGTAAAGACAGCCGAATACGTGACGTTGAAAATAATTCCGATCGATGGGAATGCTCGGTGAATTCTAAAATAAGATTGAAACGAAAAGAGAAGAATAAAAGAAAAAGGAAAGAGAAGGGAAAATAAGATGAACAAAAAAGAGAGAAAGATTGATCTTCGAAATGAAAAAAAAAAAAAAAACAAAAAAAAAGAGGAAGAAGAAAAAGAAGAAACAAAAAAAGTGAAGTTGCATTATCCGACAAGCACGGAAGCTTGGGTATCTTTGATCGTGGAAGAACGAGTACGATATCTCGTCGTTGGATGGCACCACGTTCCTCCATAACCTCCCCTTCCAAAAGAAATAAAATTGTAAGAGTGGGGGAGTCAATGAAGCAAGTTTTAAACCCCTTTTTCTCGAACCGTGAGCCGCACGCTGCTGCCATCTGAGCAAGACATTTTCCAACTACACTCTCCTTTTTCACGATGTATATCACATTCTCCTACTTCTTCTTCACCTTTCTCTCCCTCCACTATACGAGATCCCCCCCTCTCAATACCCCCTCCATTCGGAACTCGATGCATTCCCCTCTCTTTCCACCACTCCCGCTCTTCTATCTTTTTCTGTTTTTTTTTCTTTTCTTTCGCTCACTCCCTCCCTCTCTCTCTCTCTCTCTCTCTCTCTCTCTCTCTATCCGTCTCTCTATCTCTTTTCCTCTGCTTCTATAACATCGAGTTCGCGGGTATATCTACTCTTCTCTACCGATAGGGAAAAAGCCATAGCCCACCATAAAATCCCTCATAGCGTATTTCGTATTAAAATATTAAAATATTCATTCCCGACATAAAAGCGGTCAAATTACGTCTGTTAGCATTCCCCATTCGCTTCGTCTCTCTCTTTCTCTCTCTCTCTTTCACCTTCTCTCTCTATTCTTTTTCTTTTTTTTCTCTCTTTCTTTTTTTTTTACAGTCTCCATGACCTACGACACGTTCCGAATTTTTGATCGTTTACAAGATGAAACGAGCGAGGCATTCGTAGCCCTGTTAGAATATATTTTTCTTACTTTCGAGGTTCATGGTCGATGCAGACGTTTACGTTCAAGGTAACACCAAAGTTTCTAATGTTTTCCACAAATGTTTTCACACTCCAGACTCCTTTACCCCCCTCCGTGGTAGAGCCGAGAAACAAGTTGCATCCGTGCTGCGTTTAACCTCCCTCCGGTTTCTTCCCTTCGACCCCCAACCCAACCCTCCTCCCTACGCTCCGGTCTCACCTCCTACCCCGGAGTAGAATCGAGAAAGGGGCGCCTAAATTATGCGCGCAAACGTTCAGGTAGTAAAAGTGTTTCCTACGTGCCCGTAGAAGTGAACCGTTGACGTTAGTTTTCTTACCGAGTTTCAACCCCTCTTCGCTAGAGAGAGAGAGAGAGAGAGAGAGAGAGAGAGAGAGAGAGAGAGAGAGAGAGAGAGAGAGTGAAATATCTACCGGACTACCTGTCCGATCCTAAGCAAATATTTCGTAGAAATTATCCGAACCAATTTGAGTAAATGTAAGGCAAAAACTTATTTGAAAAATTTGGTATCGCGAAGCGTCATTGGAGATCGTAGATGCGGGTGACGGGGTTTCGCTTTCTAAAGCTGATGCGAGGATACGGTTTTTTTTTTTTTCTTTTTTTTTTTAATATAGAGAAAGTTCGGAATACGTTTAGACGACGCTCGAAAAGGATCATCGAAATCGTATTAAGACATTTACAAAATGTACGACACCTTAAATGCGGCATTAGAAAAATGAAACGATGATTGTTACGACTCGTTGTTTTCTTTTTTTTTTTTTTTTTATTTTAACCTTTGCTCTATTTTCTCGAGAGTACGACACTTATAGGCATACAATAATCGGCCATTAAAATCGCACGTTAAAAATGGTTCGCCCTTTACCACGGACGAACCATCTTCTCGAGGAGGGGGATTGGCTTATGAACGATCGCGTTCCTCCTGCTTTATCTCTTTCTGCATGTAAACTCGCTTGCTCGCTCGCTTGCTTGCGCGTGCGCAACGTCGAAAACGTTATCGTTTAGTTTTGTTTTATATCTTGGACGAGTAAAGCAAGCGTCGAATGCTCGTAGAGCGTCACTAGCATTTTAAGTAGTGCCATTCATAATCCGTCAGCTTTTGGCCCGATACATATGTAAAGACGATTCTATTATTGCTTCTTATTTATGATTTCCTTCTATTCGAATGGCAGTTATGGCAGCGCGCCACGCGGCCAACTGTAACGAACGCGAATTTATGTCCTCCGTGTCTTTTCTCTATCGGTAGCTCGTACGTCACGTGATATAAGGAAAGAAAAATGCGACCGAGGAGAACCACTTGCTTCTGTTCTTTTCTTTACTCATATCCTCCCCCCCCCCTCTCTCTCTCTCTCTCTCTCTCTCTCTCTCCCTTTTAATAAAGTTTGCAAATCCGTTCGATCCTCATCTCGTGCGGCATGCTTTTCACGCGTAGTTTTGCACGAAGGAAAAAGCCAGTAGAGCCTCGTGACCCACTAACGTTAACGCCAACTGTTGCATTCCAAGAAGGAGGAACGATGCTACGCTGCTTCGTGCGTCTTCGGCCAAAGTCCCGCGGACTAGAGACGATAAGAGGGTAGGAAGGGGGGGGGAGGGGGTTCGAAACAAAAGGAGATAACGAAACGACGAAAAAAGAAACGGTAAGAAAAACAACGAAAAATAAAGGAAACGGGAAAGACCCAGGCGCGCCGGGATGGGGTGGGGTGGAGTGGGGTGGGGGATGGGGTGCGCGGGGCTAAAAGAAAAAAGGGATTAGCAAAGATCGACTTTGTCTCGTAGTAGAAAACACAGGTGCGAAGATAGGAAAGCCACAGCTGGGTGGCTGTGCTGTGTGCGCTGTAGTGTATGAAAGGGGCGCCAGTGAACGACGGTGGCGGTGGCGGTGGCGGTGGCGGTGGCGGTGGCGGTGGCGATGGTGGCGGAGGCAGCGGTGGTGGAGGCAGGATAGAGGGGTGCGGAAAAGGGCGGCAGGGACAGGGGGGAGAGGGAGGAAACGCCGCACGATGATCTAACTCACCCCTCCTCAGGGGTCGCTGGCACGTACTGCATAATGCTGCTACCTGTGGCTCTCATTTAAATGTACTAAACCTCGCGCTGCTGTCCTCCCCCTCCCCCTTTCTCTCTTCCGTTCTCTCTTTCTCTTTCTCTCTCTCTCTCTCTCTCTCTCTGTGTTCCCCTTCTTCCTCCGTTATCCGTCTTTCTCTCTCTTCCATCGGTCGGTCCGCGACTGTACCGACGAAACAGTCTTTTTTCCCTTTCTTTTTTTTTTTTTTTTTTTGGCCTTCTTTCCTTTTATCATTCTTCTTAGTATTATTACTTTATGGTCGTTCCCATTGATATCCATTAAACGGCATCGTCTCTGATGCCGAGACAAACACTCTTCGGAGTTCTACGACCGGATAATTTTTCTCGATAATTAAACCTTTTCGGTTAGAGCGAGCGCCCTGTCCCCTCCTCCCTCCCTCCCTCCCTCCCCCCCGTGACACTACATCACCGGTGTACGAGGTGCCGCTCCGAAAATGCACGCATAACGTGTGTGTCCTCTCTTGTATGAAGATTTTCCTAAGCGTTAAGTAAGAACCCTGCTTAGTAAAACAATGTTACTTCCGACAAGCGTCGTATACTTATTGTATGAGTAACGCAAGAACAATTACGGTTTACATATTTTTAGATAGATCGTCGGATCGACGCCTGATATATACGGCGCTCGTACCGAAAGGGTCAATCAAAACGAATGAAGTGTGAGTAAGTAAATGAGTACTTGTACGGTGAAGCTTCTATATCGATAAGACGGATCTCTCTCAGGTTGTAGCGAATACCTACCTAAATATACGTATACATATATAAATATATACATACATATACATACATGCGTATATATATATATATATGTAAATATATATATATATACCTGTTGCATTACAGCTAAAACCGGAAGAAAAATCGTAAGTGCGGGTGCGTGCAGGTTGTGACATCTTGCTTGAAACTTAACCGGGCCCCTTTCGTGGATAATTACTTTGGACTTGGGCGAGGGGTGTGGGTGTGGGTGTGGGTGGGGGTGGGTGGGGAGGGGGTAAATTAGTACCTGTTGCTTGGAAGGATTCCTCAGATCGTTGTCGAGTAAAGAAAAGGAGAGGATAGTGTTGTACGGGGAGGAGGGTGTGAGGATGGTAGGTAGGTAGGTAGGTAGGTAGGTAGATAGGTAGCTAGCTGGGTGGAGTGGGACGGAGGGTTAGTTCATCGAAAGGAAGAGAAATAAAAAAAAAAAAAAAAAGCAGTAGAAGGAGAAGAGGAGGAGGAAGAAGAGGCAGAAGAGATAAAGAAAGGAGTAGATAAAAAAAAAAACAGAGGAAAAGTGTGGAAAAGATGCGACCGAGGAGGATAAAGGAGCACGTAGCGCTGCAAGGAATAAAGAGAAGGAGAGAGAGAAAGAGATAGAAAGAGAAAGAAAGAGAGAGAGAGAGAGAGAGAGAGAGAGAAGCTCCTGGACGTGGAGTCTTTGCTGCCGGCAGGAGCAACGGCGCGCGAAGAAGCTCTCGGTCGGTCGTGTAGTAGCTCGAAGAGAGTTAAAAGCATAGAGAGAAACGTAGAGAAAGAGGGAGAGTGAGCGAGCGAGAGAGAGATAGAGAGACAGAGAGACAGAGAGACAGAGAGAGAGAGAGAGAGAGAGAGAGAGAGAGAGGATGAAAGAGAGAAGGAGGAGGTGGGTGGAGGGGAAAAAGGACTGGCGCCTAGGGTGCCTCGCCTGTTCCGTAGGCGCGGTCAGATTAGGTGCCGCCTGACGGTGACGTACGTCGACGGCCACCTTGCCAGGTTAACCAATGGTAAGAGAGAACGGATATAAGAGTGGGGAACGGCAGGACGGTGGCGCGCATGACGAACCTCCACCAACCGCTCCGGGAGCCTCGGGAACCTCGGGCGAGCTACGAGGCGAGGCAGTCAGTCGCTCTCAGCTACGACATGCATAACGCATGAGAGAGC
The DNA here is from genome assembly GCA_911387935.1 of Dolichovespula saxonica. NCBI lineage: Eukaryota > Metazoa > Arthropoda > Insecta > Hymenoptera > Vespidae > Dolichovespula > Dolichovespula saxonica. The sequence continues at coordinate 5,506,065 of OU427009.1, forward strand.
CCGAGCGAGATCTTTCTACGACCCGTCTCTCCGCACACACGCTCTCTTTCTTTCTCTCTTTCTTTCTCTCTCTTTCTCACACTCACCTTAACTATATCTCTCTCTCTCTCCCTTTCTCTCTCTCTCTCTCTCTCTCTCTCATCATCATTCTTCCGTTTCTCTCTTTCTCTCTCTCTCTCTCTCTCTCTCTCACACATACACTACTCTCTTTCCATCGTCACCACTCGTTACCACTAACTCTCTCACGCATACGATCATTCCTCGACCAACAACAACGCAAACGTTCCTTCGCGTTTGCTCTCTCGCTCCAACCAATCTTTTTCTCCCACGACTCCCACGTACGATCAAACCGAGTTACTACGACGATTACTCCGACTACGACGACGACAAGTACGACGAGGACTACGACGGGGCGACTAGGACTTGGAGAGGACTTAACGACGGGTAAACGGGACAGAAAGGAGTACGACACGCGCGAGAGTACGGCCGTCAACGAACGAGAGGAGAGATAGTCGTCGCGCGAGTCGGGAAACGTCGTTAACGCTGTTACCATCGTCGTCGTCGTCGTCGTCGTCATCGTCATCGTCGTCGTCGTCGTCGTCGTTGTCGTCGTCTTCGTCCTCGTCCTCGTCCTCGTCCTCGGGGTTACGAGAGGAGGTACCGCATCCGTACCGTACCGCGGATACCGCAGTCGCTCTTCTCGCCGTCGCGTCGTTAAACGTTCTCTACCGTGTCCGGCAATATCCACGAGGTGTGTGTTAAACGTTCGTCCATTGTTTTGTTATCGCCCGGTATATAGTTCGGCGACTGTGATCATCGACAACGTTTCCTTTTTTTTTTCTCTCTATTCTTCTTCTTCTTCTTCTTCTTCTTCTTTTCTTTTCCTTTCTCATGGTACGTAAGTTTTTTACGCGAGTTCCGTACGAAAGAAAGGGATGAGTGATATCGGGTGAGATTAACCCGAGATTAAACGAACGCGAGTGGTGCTTGTCATCTTCCAAGGAAGATATAACTTGTGTGCTACGAGAATCCAGTGACATCTGAATAGAAAGAACGACGAAAGGAAGAAGATTAAGCTGATTCGTTCGAAAGGGAGAGAAGATACTGCTTTTTTCCACGCGAAGTAATAGAGTACGCACGGAATGATGCGGCTCGATCGGGATTTCTTACGTTTTCGCGAACGGTGGACCGGTGCGAGCGGTCGTTAATATTATTAATAATAATTAATAATAATATTAATAATCAATAATCATAGTAATAATAATAATATCCGTAATAATCAATAATAATAATAATAATAGTAGTAACAATAATAATCGATAATATTAATAATAAAAATAATAACCATCGACATCGTCGTCGTCGTCCGTCGTCGTCGTCGTCGTCGTCGTCGTCGTCGTCGTCGTCGTCGTCGATAGAAAGGATTACGTCTGGGGAAGCCAAGAAATCGAATCATTTTGATTAGAACGGAGAAAAGAGAGAGAGTGAGAGTGGAGAGTGGAGAGTGGAGAGTGAAAGACAGATAGACCAGATATAGAAGAAGAAAAAAAAAAAAAACAAACAAACAAAGAAAAAAGAAGGAGAGAGAGAGAGAGAGAGAGAGGTAGGTGCGCTCGCAAAAATTGGCCGGTACGGAAGGTAGGACCGGCGGCGAGCGGACGTTCGAAGGACCTCTCGACGAGGGGAAGTAGATGGCCGCTACCACGTACATGCCGGTTAGTAGCGCAGTGTCGGCCGAGCTGGATGGTGGTTCGGGTACAACAATCGGGATGAACATCGCCGTGGGTGGCTATTCCTCGGGCTCGCCCCGCAGCGCCGCCGACGCCGGCGAGATGAAGTATATGCCGGCGCCGCAGCATCATCATCATCACCACCATCATCACCAGGTGACGTCGTCGCCGTCGCCGAACGGACTTTCCCATCCGGCTGCGAGCCTTTCGTCGGCCAACCCATGGGTCAGCTTGCAACCCGGTAGCGACCCTTGGGCGGCCTCGATGGGGATGCATCACACGAGTCATCATCCGCACCATCATCCCCATCAGGCTAACGCGAGCCTAGACGTGAAACCTTTAACGGCGGCCGCCGCGGCCGCGGCCGCGGTGAACGCGGATCAGGGTATGCACCATCGCGGCCCTCATCAGTCCCCTGGAATGGCGTCGCCGCATTCCTGGCACGCGCCCGTCGTACCCTCGGCTCATTACAATCCGAGCGGCGGCGCGGCCTCCCCGACTACCCTACAACAATACCACGCGGCTATGAACGGCATGCTGCACCAACACTCTCACCAGCATCCCCATCAGCTGCACAATCACCAGGCCGGCCTTCCTCATCATCTCAGGGACGCCCACAATCACAGTCCGCCGACGGGCCATCCTCTTCACCCGGGACATCCCCTCGATAGGGATCACAGTGCCGGCGAGGAGGACACGCCGACGTCCGACGATCTCGAGGCGTTCGCGAAACAATTCAAACAGAGACGCATCAAGCTAGGATTTACGCAGGCCGACGTAGGGCTAGCGCTCGGTACCCTTTACGGCAACGTATTCTCCCAGACGACGATATGCAGGTTCGAGGCGTTGCAGCTTAGCTTCAAGAACATGTGCAAATTGAAACCTCTTTTACAAAAATGGCTCGAGGAGGCGGACTCGACGACGGGCTCGCCCACGAGCATCGACAAGATCGCGGCGCAAGGTAGAAAGCGAAAGAAGAGAACGTCGATCGAGGTCTCGGTTAAGGGCGCCTTGGAGCAACACTTCCACAAACAGCCGAAACCATCGGCCCAAGAAATAACGACCCTAGCCGACAGTCTGCAGCTCGAGAAGGAGGTCGTAAGGGTATGGTTCTGTAACCGACGGCAAAAGGAAAAGAGGATGACGCCGCCTAACACGCTCGGCGACGGCATCATGGAAGGCATGCCGCCGGGTCATCAGGGACAGGGTGGCCTCCATCAGGGCTATCACCCGCAGGATCACCTACACGGCTCGCCCATGGGCCATAGCCACAGTCCCCCGATGCTAAGTCCTCAAGGTCTTACGGCCCACTCGTTGGCGGCTCACTAGCGTTCGCCGGGGCCTCCCCCGTTGGGCCTCGCATTAACCTCTCAAAACGCGCCGAATTCCTCCGCGTCCTCGTCCGCGCCACCGCCGCCCCCGCCTCCAACGGCGGAGAGTCTACCGCACTTTTATCAACACTATCTGCAAACCCGTACGGGTTATGCCGGTAGCTCGTAGCTCTAGGCGGGGATCATCCGCTACGCTTCTAGAATCCCGCGACGGGGAAAGAAAAATGATGAATAACGATCTTTACAAATTCAAACAACAACAACAACAACAAACGAAAACAACGCGCAAAAATCAAGGAGGAAGAATGGTACGAGAAATAATTAAACGGGATTATATATATATACACAAACATATATATATATATATACATACACATATATATATATATACACACACAACCAATCTACGCGGATGGATTATTTCATTCGACGACGAGGTTCAACGGGGCCTAACGAGGCCGGCACTTGGGGGCCCGTACACACCGGGGAGGCTGACGAGAGCTCCGATGATGCTCCGATGTTCGATGCTGCTCTGCTGTTGCT
>OU427009.1:5514668-5517168 GCA_911387935.1 Dolichovespula saxonica
TCTCTCTCTCTCTCTCTCTCTCTCTCTCTCTCTCTCTCTCTCTAGGCAGAGGAGGGACTTATGGGGGATAAGGAGGAGGTGGCGGATAGGGGGGAGAAGGAGGTGAAGGAGGAGGTGGCGGAGAAAGAAGGTGGCGAGGAGATCGGGGAAAACCGGCGGAACGGGACGTCGTTAAATCCGTCGTCTCCCCCTAATAAACAAACTTCTCTCTCTCTGTCTCTCTCTCTCTCTCTCTCTCTCGTTTCACTCTTAGCTTCCCTCGATTACGTAAGATTTGCCACAAAACAGCGAGGCGCAAGTTCATTAAAACGTTACGTTGGCGTCGACGTAACGCCAGCGCAGGTGGATTACGCGGCTTTATTATCCCTACACCGAGTTTCTGCTGCTCGTGCGCGATTATTTGCTCACTTGGCCACGCATAGTCAGCCCAGGGTCTTATCTTTTTTACAGTGAAGGAGCTTCGATTGGTCGTGTCTCGTGTGTCTTTCTTTTTTTTTCCTTTTCTTTTTTTTCTCTTTTTCCTTTTCCTTTTCCTTTTCCTTTATTTTATTTTCGTATTTCACTTCTTCTTCTTCTTCTTCCTCTTCTTCTTCTTCTTTTTCTTTTTTTTCTTTCTAATCGATCGAACCGAACTAAGGCCTCGTTGGAATATTAACGAGTTTTTCGTTTGGTAAACGTTCCTCGTGCCGTACGCGGAAAAATTTCTCACCCGTTATTTCCTCGCTCTTTTTAAAGCGCCTTAATTGTCGTAGTAGGAAAGAAAAAAAATGTCTGTGTACATGTATATATGAACATACGTCGCCGAAAATTATTTGATCTTTGATTCCTCCTGATATTATATATTGAAAATGTATGTATCGCGATAAACGTTACACCGATACTGACCTAACGAAAAATCGAAATTACGTATGTGACGGTGAGGTTGCAAAATAAGGATGGAACGTTAACGAGAATTCCTTTTTCGATAAATTAAGATATTTTTCTGCAATTCCTTGTCGCACGGACTCACACACGCGCGCGCGCGCGCACACACACATAGGCAGAGACAGAGATAGACAGAGAGAGAGAGAGAGAGAGAGAGAGAGAAAAGAATGCGATCGACTAATCCGAAAGAAAGCGTGTACGTTGTTGCGCCAATCCAAATCGTTCTTAGTTCCCCCGCGAGTTCTATTTACTTGATAAGAAATACATATATTAAATAAAAAGAAAGAAAGAATAAGGATACTTAGAAAATATACATAACTACACATACTCACACACTCACACACATATATATTTTTTTTTTTTTAATCGTGCCTCGGTAACTCACAAAGTACTCTTTTTTGTTTAGGTGTACATAGAATTCGATCGAATGGGGACGATGCACGGCCGGGAAATGAGATTTTGTTGATACCGCTTGCGTTTCAACGACGTTTCAACGAGAGAGAGAGAGAGAGAGAGAGAGAGAGAGAGAGATAGAAAGATAGAAAAAAAGAAAGAAAAAAAAAGAGAGAGAAAGAGAAAAAAGAGGAAGAAAAGAGAACGTTTATATCGTAAGATGGACAGAGTTCGTCGGTTCAATACAAATAATGTTACTTTTCGACGGTACAATTAATATATATTTATATGTATATTTTATTCTACTTTTCGTTTTGAAAAATCTTTCTTTTCCTTTCTTTTTTTTCTATTAAACTGCAAACCAAAAAAAGGAAAAATCTCTATGCACATACGTGAAAAAGAAAAGAAATTAATTAGGAACATTAGAAAATCGAAGGCGTTGTTGTTATTCGTTGTTATTCGTTCTCACGATGTTTTTAAAGAACGATCGATGAATTATGTGATACGAATATTTAAATCGTTTAGTAACGAGGATTTTGCAGTTGGTTGTAAAAAAAAAAAAAATATAAGTAAATAAATAGAAAGAGGAGAGAAAGCGAAGCAAAGCAAAGCAAATGGGGAAAACTCCTTCGATTTTCTTTTACTCTCGATAATTCATTTCGAACGAGCAGTAGTACGACGCGTGCGTTTATTTCGTGCCGGAAGACGGTGCATATGTCAGCGAAAGAAAATGATGACGATAGTTAGATAGATAGATAGATAGATTGATAGAGAAAGAGAGAGAGAGAGAGAGAGAGGCGACATGTAAAAACAATACTTATGGATTATTACACGATCTAATATACGAAAAGATAAAAGAGAAAAAAATTATACGCATCTGTAAACAATTATCCCTTTTCCCTCTCCCGTCACACCTCTTCCTCCTCCTCCTCCTCCTCCTCCTCCTACTTCTCCCACTCTCTCCCTGTTTTACCTCCTCCCCACGTTGTATATTATTACTAAACATTAATTAATTATTAACGATTAAAAAGAAAAAAAATAAGAAAAAAAAGGAAATGAAAAAACAAAAAAGTAATCGAGACCTGGCAAGTGGTAGGTGACGTTTTGTTAGAACGACGGAAACTAAATTACTACTGAATTTTAATTAAATAAACAACATTGAAAGTAATACAAGAGAAATCTG